>VXBQ01002476.1:5817-17563 GCA_013400175.1 Phainopepla nitens
GGGCGAGCGCGGGCTCCGCAGCCGCCGCGGGGCCGCCAATGGAGAGGCGGCGCCGCCGTTAACTCTCGCCGGGCTGCGGAGCACCCGCCCGCTGCGGCCGCTGGTGGCCGCCCGGACGCGGCTCTCGGGGCTCCGCACGGCGCACGGAGCGCTGAGACCCCGCGGGGGCGGGCGCGGGGGGTGCTGAGAGCCCACCGGGGCTGGTACAGGGGTGCTGAGACCCCGCAAAGGCCGGGCATGGGGGATGCTGATAACCCACCGGGGCTGGGACGGGGATGCTGAGAGCCCACCAGGGCTGGTACAGGGATGCTGAGACCCCGCAAAAGCCGGCGCGGGGGATGCTNGGGATGCTCAGACCCCGCAAAGGCCGGGCATGGGGGATGCTCAGACCCCACCAGGGCTGGTACAGGGGTGCTGAGACCCCGCAAAGGCCGGGCATGGGGGATGCTCAGACCCCACCAGGGCTGGTACTGGGTTGCTCAGACCCCGCAAAAGCCGGCGCGGGGGATGCTGAGACCCCCCCAGGGTTGGCACAGGGGTGCTCAGACCCCACAAGGTTTGATACAGGGGTGCTGAGACCCCACCGAGGCGGGCACGGGGCATGCTGAGACCCATTAAGGGTCGGCACAGACCCCGCAAGGGTTGGCACGGGGATGCTCAGACCCCGCAGGGGTTGGCACAGGGATGTGCAGACCCCGCAAGGGTTGGCACAGGGATGCTCAGACCCCGCAGGGGTTGGCACAGGGATGCTCAGACCCCGCAAGGGTTGGCACAGGGATGCTCAGACCCCGCAGGGGTTGGCACAGGGATGTGCAGACCCCACAAGGGTTGGCACAGGGATGCTCAGACCCCGCAGGGGTTGGCACAGGGATGTGCAGACCCCACCGTCCCTCCCTCCCCCGGGCTCTGCTGTGCCCACCCGAGTCGCGTCCCTCAGGGCTTGGGGGGCTGCTCCATCCTCTCTTGGTCGAGTTGCAGATGGCATTCCACACCAAACAATGGTTTGGTTTTTTTTTTTAATCTCTCTCTGGTTTTGATCTGGTTTTACATAGGATCCTGCTTTAATTTTTATAGCAGAACATAAGCATCTACATTTAACGTGTAAAATAGAGCAATTCTCACGTTCCGTGGTTAAAACCCCCCAGGAATGTGCCTGTGGACGGCCGGGAGGTGCCTCTGTCCCCGGGGGCTGACACCAGCAGGGCTGCGGTGCGTGGCAGGGCTGGGGAAGGTGACAGAGCTCCCCTTCAGCTGATGCAAACCTTGTTCGAAGAGATGGAGCACACAGGGCTTTGATTTTATTTTTAAAACGGCGATAACCACGCACCCCAGGCTGCTTTAACCTCTTGGCTTTGGGAATTTAAATAAACTCGGCAGGGATGTGATAAAGACACGAGACCCTCCCAGGAGGAGGGATAACTCTGGGTCTTAGTGCACACCCTGAGACAGGAGGAACGAGGATATTCCTCTTCCTGCCTTCCCCCAAATGCCATTTCCTGCCTCTGCAGCAGGGCCAGCCCTTCACCCACCCCTGCATCTGGAGCCAGGATTTGATTTTGCAGCACAGGAGGAGACAGCAGTGCTCCATCCCAGCATTACACCGTAATTAATGTTCTCTGAGCGACCTTGAGAGAGGCACACGGGAGTATTGACTTGTGTAAATGTGGATAGAAAAGACCTCTAATGAAACAATAATCAAAATACAGCTTTAAACAGTGTTTGGAGATCCTTTGAGCTGTTAAATTGGTAAAAGTTGCTTTAAGTCCTTTTCTGAGTAGCAGAAAAAAACCCCAACATTTCTTTTTGTTTGTTTTGATCAGGTTTTACAGAGAGTTGTATTCCAGATTTTACAGCAAAACATAACACTGTCTATATTTAACGTGTAAAATAGAATAATTAACATATTATTTTGTTCAAGCCCTCAGAAACCTGCCTGAACGTTTTACCTTTGTTACCTATATATTTATTACCTTCACTGTGTTACCTATTTAGAAACACATTGCAGTTTACTGTGCATGTTTTCTTTAAAAACAAAAGTTGAATTATGCAAGTTGAAAGTACAACAAAAATAAGATCCCGAGGCCTGTTTATATTTCATAGCCTGAGCAAAACCAAACCCAAATCATACCTGGAAGGTGATGCAGTGTGGAATTTGTTTAAATTATTTTGCTTTCTGATGCATTGAACATGAATGGTCTGACATCAGGACACCATTTCCTGTTGGAAAGACTGGATTTTTCAAGTGTATGGTTCCTAAAGAAATCTTTAATTTACCAATATCAAGTATTGTAAGTTATTTCCACATCTAGTTTTTTGCCAGATTTAATGGGGGTGTCTGCTAGCCTATGGAAAGCTGCCAGCAATCCCTTTTGATACCAAGAGGGATCAATAAAAAAATAGGATCAGCATAAAAAAGGATGCTGAAGGTGCAGTTATGTCTTGGAAAACACTCAGCTGTCGGAACAGGAAGAGGTGCTGGTGCTGCTGAAGGCACTTCTTGGCAAATTTACCTGTGGAGTTCCAGCTAGGATGCATAAACTGGAGATCTGGCCCTTCTTGAGAAATATGAGCATGTTCAGGAAGTGGCTGGAGCCAAACCAAGCAAGTTTTTCCCCCTTCAGACTTTGTGTCCTTCTCCTAACAGCGATGCAGAGCAGATCGTTCTCCAGAGCTGTCGTGGTTTCCATGGCCAGGGAAGAGATCTGGCACCAACCTCTGAGGCTGCTGGTGATTAAAAACCCACCCTGAGTTCTGGTGGGAGATCTGGACCGTGGTGCAGGGAGGGAAAATGGTTGGCACAGCAGTGAAGGCCCTGAACCCATCCAAGAATTTATAACACTCCAGGCTAACTGCACCTTCTGCACTTTTTTTGGCCTTGGAGTGTGCCTGAGCAAAAACCAGATTATTTATGCCACAGCCAAGCAGACCCACGTGCTTTGGCTCGGTCATCCTGCCCCTGCTGGCTCCCTGTGAATCCTCTGTGTCACTGTTTGCTCTCTCAGCAATCCATCTGTTTCCTGAGACCTTGTTCTGTGCCTCACTCTGCACTAAAACCCAGCCGGCGCTTTTCAAGGCATCGCTTCAGCACTCTGCTG
This sequence comes from Phainopepla nitens, assembly GCA_013400175.1. NCBI lineage: Eukaryota > Metazoa > Chordata > Aves > Passeriformes > Bombycillidae > Phainopepla > Phainopepla nitens. The sequence goes on from VXBQ01002476.1 coordinate 8,913, forward strand.
CTCAGGCCAAAGCCTGTGATCTGCTCTAAGCTGTGAACCCCCAGCAGCACCTCAAACCCAGCAGCATCCCAGATTGCTTTACAGGCCTCCAGACAGAGCCAGCACCACAGGGGTTTGGCTTTTCTGCTTCTCCTCCACTGGGTTTATTGTCTCTTCTTAAAGGAAACAGTGAACGAGTATCAAAACTCGCTGTGGGCCAGGCAATGAAGCACTGACAACCTCCAGCTCCCAATTTATGCAACACTGCTAATTTTAGTCTCAGATATGGCCAAGGCAGACAATCCCCAGGGCAGAGATGTTTGCTCTCAGCTGAGGGCAGCACATGACATATGGTTCCTAAAGCATCCTCCAAGCTGGGAGCTTTGCATTCAGGCCTGAGCTGCTGCAGTTCCCTCCAAGTCATAACTCTGAGGATTACTCACCCTAGCCATGCAAACACAGAGAATCTGCCTCCTAATTTAGATTTTCCTGCAGCCTGAATCAGTGAGCAGCCTCTCCCCCACTGGGCTTCTATTTCCAGTGCTTGATTCACTTCCAGTGAGGGCTGAACCTGACAGAGCCAGGCTAGGGGAGAGCAGTGGAGCAGGCAGGAGAGCTGTGCTGAGCACAGCTGGGCCAGCCTGGGCACAGGGCTCTGGCACTGGAGCCACGGCCTGGGGGGTCAGGGATGCTGCTCTGACCTGGCAACAGGAGGAATTTTGATCAGGATGCTCTGAAGCAGCACGTGCAGCCTCAGCTGATCTGCTGTGAGTGTGCTGTTCACAGAGGAGCAGCCTTGCATCACAGCAGGGCTGGCAAGAGAAAGCACCAATGCAGCTTTAACCATCTCAGGGCATTCTGGATACCTTAAACCCCACTGTAGTGAGCTCCTTACTGGGCTCCATGAGCAGCTCTGGCACTTGGCTAAAGGATAATTTCCTAAAATTGTCCCTTTCCTTATTCTGCTCCACTCTGCGCCAGAGCTGGGCTTGCACAGCTGATTGTACTGGTAAGAAACACAAGCAGAATCAAAACAAAGAACTAAAAAGTCCTATGAAATGTAAATTTCAAGCTCCATTACAACCAGTGGAAGAAAAAATAATCAGTGCTGTCAGAATGAAAAAGGCTGAGCTTGTTGGGAAATAAATACTGTTTTCCCCAGTGTCTAAAAGTGCTTGCAAAATATGCCACAAACAAGGGATTAAAAAGAGCTTAACTAATTCAAATAGACAACAAATATCATCTGATTTTTTACCAGGTGATGACGTTCAGCCACAAGCTGTGTTTGATGACTGAGGTCCCAGAGTCTGGGGTTTCCAAGGGGGTGATGAGGGAGCAGGAGACAGCTCAGGCACAGGGGTCTGGCACAGGGCAGGGGCTGGGACAGCTCTGCCCTGTTCTTATCCCTTAAAACAGGTTCTGGGCTTTGAAATATTGTCATTAAACCCATTGTCCTTTCATTTTAAATTCCAGGGGTTCCAGCTGACTGTTCCTTCTTTGTCCCTGAGGTCAGGTGTCTTTTGGAGGCCACAGGATTCAATCTACTGCATCAACAACACTCAGCTTGCTGATTAAAACCTGCCTAGAAGCAGCAAAATTTACCTTAGCTCCCTGTCAAATGCTGAAAAACTGGAAATAAGCCAAGCAGGCTGGAACAGCATGAGCTGGGCTGTAAATATTCCTTCTTTCCTGTTTCTTGGTGTGGCTGTCCTCATCCCCATCGGGAAGAGCCTCTCTGAGCTCAGGGCAGCCCTCACCTCCAGCAGCAAGGTTGGGAAGCTGCACAGCACTCCATGGGGACACTGTGAGCCCAGCAGGACTGTCACAGCTCAAAGCCAAGGCAAGGAGAGCTCTCCAAGCATCTCTGAGTGTCTGGAGGGTCTCTGCACCAGGAAGGGGGTGCAGGTGTTCACACACACAAACACACACTGCTGGCTGTGCTTGGTGCTCTTGCACAGCTCTGGACAAAGAACTGGAAATTTCCTCTGATTCCCTCCCCACCCTACTCAGAAGGTGTGTTAAAGAAACACCACTGAGCAAAATAATTTATGAAGACAGATTTCTTTGTATTAGAGATCAGTCGAGTGAGTCCAGGGACCAGCTCAGGCACCCCTCCGCTGCCCAGAGGGGTAAAAAACACCCCCCAAAACCAACCAAAAAAACCCCTCTCCACCTTTGAAAGGGGATGTGGAAAACAAGAGGGCGAAGAACACAGTAAATCAAAAAGTGCTTCTAAGAAAAGCAGCAGGATAAGATCATTCCAAGTCTGAGAGATCTCCCAGTCGCCCGGGGAGGCAGCAGTGGCCCCACACCCCGCTGGAATTCTGATCTGCAACCCCCTGCAAGGGCCTGCAGGGAGTTCCCTCCTCCTGCCTTTGTTCTGGGCAGTGTTTAATTGAGGAGCCAGTTCCCAGGAGGAGTTGCCATCCCCTCATTCCTGCAGGATCCCGTTTTCCCTCAGCAGCTCTCAGAAGTAATCATCCTTCTTGCCAGCAGCTCTCTGCACTCCTGCACGGTCCTTTCTCTCTTGGACAAGCTCCAGGTCATCGTTGTCATCCACCTCCCCTCCATGATCCTCCTGGGGGCACAGGGAACAGCCAGGAAGGAAAAAAATCAGCAAAAACGAAATCCTGGAGAAGGAGACCCTAAAGAACAGCACACCATGCTGTCCCCGAGCAGAGCTGTGCCACCAAACCAGCCCAGCTCTGGAAACTTGGGCAAACAGGGAGGAACCCACCTCTGCCAGGCACCTTTGGGTGTCACTGGCAGGACACAGAGGTGTTTTCATGATCAGCCAGGCTGTTTTAAGCACATTTATTATCCTGCAACTTGGACATCTCAGCCTGTTGCATGAGGAGCAGAATCGGGGGCAGATATAAAGAGCAGAAATGAGGAGCTGATATTTTACATCCACCACATTTAAAACTGTGTCACAATCCCCACCCAGGACATGCAGCAGCCAGAACAGCCTCCATGGATGATTTTAGCTCCAACCATCCATTGCAGGCACCTGCAGTAGTCCTGGATTCACTCAGGGAAAGGAGAGCTGACACCAACTGTGCTCTGCCCACCCCTCATTTCCCCACTCCCTTCATTCCCAGCAGGCAGCCCAAACCCTCAGCTCCTTAGCAATCTTGGGGAAACTGCAGAAAAAACCCTCAGGAGCCACTCAAAAAGAGCAGGGAGAGAATGAATGAGACTGGAAGAGGATTCATTTCTATCTCTGTGAGCCAGAAGGCACCAGGGTGATCCTCTCTGGCTCATGCTTGAAAAACATTGACCTGGCCTTGCTGCACTGGCACAGCCTGTGATTCCTCCTATAATTGCACCTGTGATTCCTCCTCTAATTCCTCCTGTGATTCCTCCTGTGATTCCTCCCAGCTGCTGTTTGGGAAGCATCCCACAGCTCAGCTGCTGCAGGTGGATGCAGACAGAAAGGAGGAGAGGACAAAGAGCACAAAGAGTGCACCTGGCAAAGGGAGCAGTGGGCTCCAGGTTTGTTCTGGAGACCTGACTGAGCAGGCAGAGGCAGACCTGGAGTCCCTGCTCACATCTGGCTCCCTAAAAGCTGAGTCCTCCCCAACACACCCAGGTGACGCCACACCAGAGAGTGAAAGAGGAAGAACCTTGGTGTCGTACAATTTCTTGCTCCTGATCTTCTTGGTAGTCCTCCAGTGGGTCTTCCCTGGGCTTGGCAGGTCTGCCAGCATCCTGAAAAACACAGCCAGGCACGGTTGAGAGTGCCCCAGGCTGCTCCCATTCCCTGCCAGGGACACAGCTCCCTGCATCAGAGCCCCAGGTCTGGAAGTTGGGGCTGGATCAGCAATCAGGGGGAGCAGAGAGACAATCAGGCAACACAAATTCAATTTGTTTTTTTCATCCAGTCTATTTTCCCACCTGCTGGCAGCTCCTTCCACTTGGAGAGCTTGAGGCTGTTGCCTCAAGCCCCAGGACTCTGGAAAACTTTGATTTATTTAGGGTAGAGCTTTAGGGAGCACAGCCCAGCCAGATCTGAAAGCCAGGTATTTATGTCACTAATTCTTTCCACATTTTCACTGATCTCAAGGAGGTGTTGCTCTGCTGGTGCCAGCATCTCTCTCTTACTTGATTTCATTGGCCTGGATTCCTTTTTTTCTTTCTTAATCCCACTATTAATCATGATTTTAGAGCCTGACAGATAAAACACTTCTTTTTTAAAACAAGCAACGTTCAGCTGCTTGTCAAAACAAATGAACATTTCCCTGATGCAGAGTCTGGCTTCAGGCAGCAAGAAACACTTTGTGAAATAAATGGATTCCATCTGCAAGGAGGCAAACAAGGAGGCAGAGCTCTCACATGTTGTCACTGCTGCCAGGAGCCTTGGACAAGTGCAGGGCTGCACTGACCAGAACTCAGCTTATTGTCCCAAGGGCATGAAAAGTCCCAGCCCCTCTGCAGGAACAGCTGGGAGTGAGCCATCCCCTAATCCACATCTCTCCATCCCTAAAGGTGTTGCAAGTGCCAGGGGGGACTTCAGCAAGCAGAGAGGACGAGGCCAGAGCAAACTCTGACACTTGGCTAAAAGATAATTTCCTGAACTCTGGCACCTTTGCTTATTCTGCTCCACTCTACCCCAGAGCTGGGCTTGCACAGCTGATTGTACTGGTAAGAAACACAAGCAGAATCAAAACAAAGAACTAAAAAGTCCTATGAAATGTAAATTTCAAGCTCCACTACAACCAGTGAAGAAAAAAATAGGTTGGTTTTATCAATCTGCCAAAGAGCTTTCTCCCTCCTGCCCCATCCTCGCAGTGGGATTATGGATCCATCCAGGAATCTGATGTTTCCCTTCCAGTCCTTAAACTCTCTGCCCACCCATCCCCAGCTGGGGATCCCTGCTGGTTGTCCCCAGTCTGTCACCTTTGGTGGCTTCTCCTTGGACTCTTCTTTAACGCTGGGCTGCTTGAACTTCTCCGAGCCTCCCACCTTCTCCTCAAAGTCAGGTCTCTCCAGCTCAGCCTCCTCAAACTCATCCTCACCTTGGTTATTGGGGTCCTGGGCAGGATCTGCAGCATCATCTGGCATCTGGGCAAGAAAAGCCTCTTGTGAATAGCTGGCAGGATATTCCCTTGGCAGACAGAAAAATGCCTTCCCCAGCAAGCAGGAGTTCTGCCTTGGAGTTGCACCTCTCCAAGCCTGTTAGTGTTTGTTAAAAAATCCCAAACCAGTCTTTGTTATCCCTCCACACCCAAGGAGTTTGGAGATGCACATTACAGAAACTTCTGGGTAATTATTGGACTCTTTTTCCAAGCCAGAGTTGCATTCAGATGAAACACGGCAGGATGAAAAGATGAGAACTTTTCACAGACAGGTTGGGCAGGGCTTGGAGCACCCTGGGATCGTGGAAGGTGTCCCTGGGGGTGGGATGAGATGAGCTTTGGGGTCCCTTTGAACCCTCTGGGTGGTTTTGTGATGCTGGGGTTACTCACCACGGGCTCCTGGGCCACAGGCTCTCTCTGGGAGTGCCCATTCTCCTCCCTGTCGATGACTCCTGCATCTGCCAGGGACAGGGACACGAAGGATCACATTGACAGGAAAATGACATGTACTAAATGAGCCAGCCTGACCTTCTGGAACTAAAGAACAAGGTCATCCTTTTGGAAAAAAAAAGCTGAGGTTACAAGAAGAAAGAAGCAGCAGAAAAGTTGCTGACAGACATAGGGGTGTCAACCCGAGTAAAATGACACTTACAGTATCAACCAATATTAATATATTAATATATAATATTAAGAAATATAGAGATATAATAAGATATATAAGAACTTATATAGATATAAGAGATGTATAAGAAATATAAAGATAGAGTATTAAGAAAAAGATGCATGCTTGCCTCATGGACAAAGTGGAGCCACCAATCAAGAGATGTGTGGACAAAACAAAGCTACCAATCAAATAATGTATGCTTGTGTAAACCAAGGTAAGAAGTAAATATAAACAATGTTTAGAATAAATGCAGTAAATGGCTTTTGCTTGATTCACATTGAATCCTGCAGAGCCCTTTGTGCTGTCTCCTCAGGGACAGGGACAGTCAGTGGGGTCTCCTTAAAGCCACTGCCACCAGTTTGGGGTTTGTCTCCCCATGCTCTGTGGATGTGTGCAGAGAAATCCCCTAAAGGAAACCACTTCCATACCCATTTCCAGCTCCTCCTCATCCGCCCTGTCCTTCTCTGGTGCCTGCTGTGCCCCCCTCCTTGGGCTGGGGGGCTGGGGGCTGCCCCTCTGCACCTTCTGCCCAGCCTTGGGGGCAAACTGAAGGGTCTTGGGGTACCCAGGTGCTTGCTCCTCGTCCATCTGGGCATTCACCTTGCTAACGAGCTCCTTCCAGCTGCAACCAAACAGCCTCAGTAAATATTCCATAAAACTACTTCATAATGGCAAGCAGAGAAAAAAAAAAAAACACTCCATCACATGCAGAAGTTTGGCCTAATTTAACTTTATTTTGGTCAAAACTAGCAGGTTGTTTTAATTACTGTGATATCTGCCTGAAAAAGAACATTTAATATGCCACATAATATGAAATAAATTCTGCTTTGTAAATGCAATTTATTGTAGAACTGTTAATATTATTCATATGACAATGACATCCACAGAGCAATAAACTCCAATTCTAAATAGGTTCTTACTCATGCCTCACACATACCCAAACACACACATCTAAGGGCTTAAAAATATCAAAACCACAAGTCCTCTTCATTGTTCCAACTTCATGGAAAATGAAGATGCTACTAAATTAAAATGAATGCTTCCCAAATACCTCAATAGCCTTAGTCAGGGACAGCTTCAGAAGCAAATAAAGGATGAAATCCCAGTGAAAAGGACTCAAAAATAAATGAAGCAAAACCTTTTAACCCCAGTAAGTTACAGCAAATTCCAACCAGGCTGACTGCTTGCTTCAGCCTGTCCTCTACATGACATTTAAAAATCTATTTAAGACATTTCCAGTTTTTAACTACTGGAAAGGACAAGTGGCCTTAACCTTAGCAGCTCTTGAAGCCAGCACACAAACAAACGAGATTTAAAAGTCTGCTTAAGACATTTCAGATTTTTAACTGCTGCAAAGGACAAGTGGCTTTAACCTTAGCAGATCTTGAAGGCAGCACACAAATCCTTCAGTGAGAAAAACCACAAGCCAGCCCTCAGCTCAGATTTCCCCATTATAAAATCATACAAATGCAGGTTGGCCACCACCAAGAGCTCATCTGGAGCCTCCCAGGGCAGCAGTTGCTGGATGTGGGGCCCCTTTGTGCTCTGCTGCAGCCCCGTGTTGCTCTTGGCTCTGGCAGGGTTGGGTTCTGTGCTCCTTATCACAAATCTCAGCCCGTGTAAACAACAGCCTCCAGCTGCTCTGTAATTCCTTGGTGATGGCTGCAGGAAAAGCCAAGCACACCAAACACCCCAGGATCCCTGTCCTCGCTGAAATCCCTGCCCAAACAAATCAGTATTTGCATTTTTTGCCTCGTGTAGTGACAGGAACCTGGCTGGGCTGTGCGTGGTGGGGAAAGGCCGTTCTGCCATCACAGGCCTCACACCCACACCAGGCCCTGCCTGCAAAAAGTGATGCCTCAGGGTTTCAGCTTTTCTATTTTCCATCTATTTGTAATCCTGCAGTTCTTTAGTGTGTAACTCTAAACTCCATGGACAGTGGGAGCTGCTGCTTCCCCATTTTGGTCAGACACAGCAATTCCTCTCCAGGCTGGGAATCAAGGACACCTCACTGCCTCAGACCCCCTGAGAAATTTAACAAAAGTGACTTGGAGGGAGCCACTTGGGGTAAATTCCTTCATTACCTGAAGTTGTAATTAAAAGATCAACCCCCAATATGCAAATGAACCAAACTTATAAAAGTGTGCAAACCCATGACCTGTGGCCCATTTTTGGGTGTAGCCCCTGGGGGACTTCATCTGCCTGAAATGTACCTGAAGGCCCTTCAATAAATATAACTGCTTTTAATTCTCTTTATTTTTTCTGACCTCTGTTTTAAGGAAGTCCTGAAAAGGCACCACAACCACAACATGCCCTGAGCTGTTCCTGCTGTGTCCCTGCTGTGATTTATCACAGCACTTTGGGGAGGACGTGGCCATTTAAAGAAATAAGCAAAGCATAGTCTCTGCCCTGGAAAGGCCACAGGTTAAGTGAACAGACAAAAATAGAAGAGAAGAAAGGGCAGGAACAGGCTGAGTCTAGAATGAAATCCAGAAGTTTCCTCTACAGATAAAACAGAAATTAAATCCTGTTTGCTCCAATAAACTGAACAGACACGACCTGCACATACACAAGGGATAAATGAGTTAAAGGAGGAAGGACTATTTTAAGAGCCACTTTTTTGGATTATGGCCAGGCTTTGATGAATTGCAGCCACAGAGAGACATTTTCGTCTTTTTGCAGAACAGAGCAGTCTCCTGCCAGTGCTGCTGAGACAATAAATGGTTTCCCCAGTGTCTGTACAGCATCCACTGGATCCTGAACCCTGCCCACACTCCCAGGAATTCCACCAATACCTGCAACACACCAGAGAAAGGCTGTTCCTCCAACCATTTTTCAAGCAAACCCACAATAAACACAAGGAGAGAGAGACCTGGGATGCTCCTTTTGGGCATCTGTGATGCCTGGAAAGGCTGACCTGGAAACAGAGA
>VXBQ01002476.1:19307-43097 GCA_013400175.1 Phainopepla nitens
GATGCTGTTCAGTGCAGGAGCCAGGGATTAACTTTGTTAACATAATCATGTACTATCTATAATTATACATTAATTATAAGATAATAAAATATATTACATAGATTATATTTTTATAATTATATAATTAATTTATTAACAATTTAATAATTGGCATAGTCCTACTGGACAATCCAATTTACTTTACAAGACAAAGGCAAATCAATTCCCCTGGGCTGGGTAAGCAAATGCAACCCTCCTTTCTCTCCTGCAGCTTCTTTCTTTCATCTCCAACCCTGAAAAGCAGGGCTTGAAAAAGCCACTCAGGAAAAGCTCCTCATTTCCACTCTGGTTATTTATAGGAAATTGAGGGGAGAGACCTTTTCATGTGCTTGCCAGGGTACCTGGAAATGAACCAAATTAGGGACTGGGCAGAGTAGGAAAACTTCCAAGCAGCAAGCAAAGTTTAGCAGGAAATTAATTCCTGAGCAGGCTCTGTTGATTTCAGTTCTTCCCCCTGAAATGTGACCTTAAAATTAACATTAAAAACAAAACAAACACCAACAAAACCCCTCAGCAAAGCAAACACAAAAGGAATGAGGAAAAGGCAGCCAAGAAGACTCCCTGGGATATGAATTTGTAGGAAGCTTCCAGTCAGGACAAACCAGAAGGATGCAAAACTTGAACCCATCAATTCACCATCACCTGGAAATGTCTGGAATGTGGGGAGACATTCCAGGGTTGGGAATTCAGGGACTTGGTGCAGCAAATCTGTATTTTCAGCTGCTGGGACAGATTCCAGGCTGGAGAATTTTACAGAACTACACTACCAACAGCATTTTAGGCAGCTCAGCACCCTGGAATCCAGCTGGTAACTGGATTTATTATTTAGAGAATATTTGGCTGCAGACCCCAGGTGTTACCTGGGCACTGAGGAGCTGGGAGTGAACCTCCTGGTGGGCCTTCCTGAGGAGCTTGCTCTCTTCTCTGAGTTTAAACACCGTGTCTGCAGGACAAGAAGAAATTTGCTTAAAAGAGATTTTCTGTTTTTTTTTCAAGTGTGGCATCTCCCTTTCTCACCACAAATTTCTCCTGACCTCACAGATCTCTCCAAGCCCAGGAATTCCAAATCTGCTCATCATTCCTTCCAGCACTTCCAGAATTCCTTCTCTCCAGAGTCTTTCCTAACTCCTGCTCTCAGCTCAGGCTCTCGCTGTGTTTGCCACAGATAATTTGCTTTTTTATTTCCCTTCCCCCTTGCAGCTGGAGAGAAGGGAGAGCAAGGACTCATTGCCCCTTCCTGGGGGAACTGGAGGCTTCAGGAAGAACCCCAGGAAGGGTTTGCCAGCTCTCCTGAGCCCAAATTCCCTCCTCCTGCACAGAGAAGCTGCTGCTTGATGCTACAAACCAAAAAAAAAACCCACGACCCACTTAGAGAAAATAATCATGGGGCAGCTCTGTTCTCAGGCACATTTCTTCCTGAGCTTTTAGGGAACAGTTCTGCCCTGCAGCCTCCAGGCTGGAGCTTGAAAGAAGAGCTTTTTCAAGCTCTTTGCACACTCCTGAGCACTGCAGCACCAAGACAGGCCATGTGCTGAGGTTTGGGGATCATGGTGTACCCTCCCATGGAAAGAAAAGCCTGTGGCCCAAAATGATTATCCCAGCCTGATTTTGGATCCTGGATCTCTCAGAACATCCCCAGAACAGGAGGCACTGAGGTTTCTCTGTACACACAGCTGCAATATGGGCTGGGATGGGAATTTTTCCATGTCTGGATGGTCTCTGCAAAGGGCTGGATTGCACAAAAGGCTCAAATTTACAGGTATTTCTGATTACATGGCTTCTTTTCTTTATATTCAGCCCTGGGACAACACATGTTGCCACTGAGGTTGGGTGCTGTGCTCTTGCCTTGCAGTGAGGGTTGACATCAAATTGAGAATGGAACCCTCATTGAGAGCCAACCTAACAAAAACCCCTCCATTCCCCTCTAACAAAGTGTATTTCAGGAACAGAGACAATCAAATATTTAGGTTTCATTTCTTTGTCCTCCATTTCCCCCCTTCTAACCCAAAAGCTCATCAGATATTACCCTGGGCTTTGTTGAGCAGAGGGAAAAAAAGCCAAAAATCCACGAGCAGATTTTGATGTTCCAGACCTCATCAAGCAGGAACAGATGCAAACCTTAAAAGCCCCACAATGTAATTAAACAGCAACTGAATAAAAACCACTCTTTGGGAATTAAAGGGCTCAGCATTGCCTACAACACTGGCACCATTAAATTGCATTATACAGACCTACACCTTTAATTACAAAAAAGTGGGTTTCATTCTGCTCCCAAGCTCAAATGTCAGAATTTGCAGCATTTGCTCCTGCAGCACCACCTGAGGCAGGACAACACCCCAAAACACTGCACATTGTCCCACAAAATTATTCCAAATTATTATTATTATTATGATTTTGGGGGCTTGCAGAGGAATCTCTGCCCTCTCTGGATCCCAGTCCTCCCTCAGGCTGGTTTTTGTGAGTTTTTATCACCTCACCCTGCAGGTTGGTGACCAGGCTGGTGTTTTTGGGAGTTTTTATCACCTCACCCTGCAGGTTGGTGACCAGGCTGGTGTTTTTGGGAGTTTTTACCACCTCACCCTGCAGGTTGGTGACCAGGCTGGTGTTTTTGGGAGTTTTTACCACCTCACCCTGCAGGTTGGTGACCAGGCTGGTGTTTTTGGGAGTTTTTACCACCTCACCCTGCAGGTTGGTGACCAGGCTGGTGTTTTTGGGAGTTTTTACCACCTCACCCTGCAGGTTGGTGACCAGGCTGGTGTTTTTGGGAGTTTTTACCACCTCACCCTGCAGGTTGGTGACCAGGCTGGTGTTTTTGGGAGTTTTTACCACCTCACCCTGCAGGTTGGTGACCAGGCTGGTGTTTTTGGGAGTTTTTACCACCTCACCCTGCAGGTTGGTGACCAGGCTGGTGTTTTTGGGAGTTTTTACCACCTCACCCTGCAGGTTGGTGACCAGGCTGGTGTTTTTGGGAGTTTTTACCACCTCACCCTGCAGGTTGGTGACCAGGCTGGTGTTTTTGGGAGTTTTTACCACCTCACCCTGCAGGTTGGTGACCAGGCTGGTGTTTTTGGGAGTTTTTACCACCTCACCCTGCAGGTTGGTGACCAGGCTGGTGTTTTTGGGAGTTTTTATCACCTCACCCTGCAGGTTGGTGACCAAGCTGGTGTTTTTCAGTTTTTTCCACCTCACCCTGCAGGTTGGTGACCAGGGTGGTGATTTTGGGAGTTTTTATCACCTCACCCTGCAGGTTGGTGACCAGGCTGGTGTTTTTGTGAGTTTTATCACCTCACCCTGCAGGCTGGTGACCAAGCTGGTGATTTTGGGAGTTTTTATCACCTCACCCTGCAGGTTGGTGACCTCACTGTCCCTCTCCTGCTGCAGCTGGGCCAGTTTCTGGCCATGGGTCTCCAGGCTCTTACGGTGCTCCAGTTTCAGGCTGTTGTGCTGCAGCTGCAGGTCCAGCAGCTGCTTCTTCACATCATCATGCTGGTTCTGGAGAGAAAAAGCAGGGTCAGTCACTCCTAGAGGAGTAATTTAGTAGTGCCAAGTGTGTCTAATGAGTTCCTCGAGGGGGCAGGAGAAATGTTTGCTCCTCCAGTGAGGCAGCCAGAAATCCCAGTCAAACATTCTCTGTGCTCAGTGGTCCAGGGGAAGGTGTGAAATGCCAGTTAAACTCCACTTTGGGAGGAGGTTTTGGGGGTTTCCTTGGGAGCCACGAAGCTGGAGGCAGAACTGGTGGCAAGTCCCTTTGTGGAACAGGGTCAGGAGCTGCTCCTGCAGGAATCCATTGCAGTGCAGGCCATGGAGTTTGCTGAAATCAACCCAAACCCCTGTGGAACACAAATCCAAGGGCCTTCCCAGAGTTCTAAAGGACACTCCCTGCTCCTTGCCATGCACACTGCAGGGTGGGAATAATCACCTTTGAACAGGGTGGAATTCCCGTGACCTTCCTCAGGTGCTGGACACACACCTGGGCACCCAGGGCCTTTCCCTCTGCTTGCTTTGCTTCCCAGCAGCCTGGAAATTCTCCCAGCCACCCCTCAGAGCTGCTCCAACTGCAGGGAGAGCTTGTGCAGGGATCCTGAGAGAGCCCACATTCCCCACAGCACCACTCAAGCATCGAATTCCAGGGGAACAAGACTCTCACAAGACCACAGATTATTTCAAGAATTCAGCAGACAGAAGTGGAAAGCTGCTCTCCCTCCTCTCTTGCAGAAAACAAGCAGAAACATCCTTTTGCAGAAACATCCTTTTGCTCAGACCCACTGAACCGGAATTCACCTCCTTTTTTTTTGTTGGTTTTTCGTTGTTGTTATTGTTGTTGTTCCCATGGTAACCCAGAGAGAGATTCCTTCCACATTCAGTTTGTCAACACCAATTATGGATGCAGATTGAGTGGCTCTCAGGTGAACCCTGGCCCTGCCACACAATCCCTGCTCAGGACTCAGGCAGCCTTTTCAATCAGGGAAAAAAATTAAATCTTAAAAAAAAAATTTTTAAAAAAATATTTTTTTAAAAACCTCTAAATGCTATCGATGCTTGCATTTATCTGCAGGAAAACAAAATGTCTGTGGCCCAGGAGTTCTCCCTGAAGCAATTCTCCTCCACTAAAAGAGATGTAGCTGTGCTCCAAATACAGGCAGTGCAGAGGAAACGATGGAGAGGTCCCAGAGACAGAACAAAAAAGAGAGATAAGGTTGTCAGGTTAACCAGATCACAAGATCTGGAGGGAAAATAAAGAGAACTGGAGATCGTTTTTTGGCTTTCAAAGGTACTTAGAGCACTTATCAGGGCCCCTGGCAGAAAGATCTGCATAGGAACCAGTTCCCTAAAATCATTTTGCTACAAAACACCTCAGAAACCACAACATCAGTGAGCAAGGCTTGATTTAAACAAGAAACTCTCGTGAAATCCAAGGAATTTTAATTCCTCATCAGCTCAGGCCAATTAATTTCTCAGCCACATTCTGCCTGCAAGGTGATGTGCATAATTTGTGTCCCCAGACTGCTCCCAGGCAGGAGGAAGGGAGGAACACAACCCCAAGGGCTGGTTTTGTCTTTCAGCAGCTGTAAATGTAGTTAAAAAAAAAATACATGGTTGGGGTTGTTTTGTTGGATTTTTTTTTTCCCACCCCTCCAATAAAAGGAAGCAAGAGAAAGGGAGCCAGGAGAAAAAAAAAGCTCTGAGTGTCCCCTTGAGAGGAGCAAAGCAGAGCTTTCTGCTCAGCCTGCAGTTGCTATGAAGAGGAATGTTGCTGTTGCAGAGTGTTCCCAGCATCCACGGTGCTGGAGAATGCCCAAGAGACAGAACTGTACTTCCCTTTCCCCCTCGCTGGAATCCAGAAGGATTCCAGGCAGCTGGAGGTGCAGCTCAGCTCAGGAAATCCAGCCCAGCAGTGCTAAGGGCTGCTGGAACCCAGCCCTCTTTCTCCATCCCAGAGTTAAATTAGCATTTCCCTGACAAGGTTTAGACTAAAAAGGTTTAAAAAAAACCCACTCCAGCAGCCCCCATTGCACTGCTCCAACAAAAGCAAAATTGAACAGCAAGATATGCTGCAGGTAGAGCAGGTGATAAGCTATAAAATGTTATAAAATGCTATAAAATGCTATAAAAAGTTATAAAATGCTATAAGCTGCCCTGCTCTGACCCTCTTCCATGGACTGGGATATTCTGGACGAGTCCAAAGGGTGAGCTTGGATGAACAAACCCATTTCCACACCGAGAGACCCAGCAAAAGAGCAAAACCCTGTGTGACAAAAGTGCACAAAGGCTGCCGTTGAAAGGAGGTGTAAGTGAGAGCTGTAACCTGACACAGAATCAACAGGGAACTCCCCTGGACCTGAGCAGCCAGGGAGGAATGTGGATCAGCACGGATCTCCTCCCCAAGTGCAGGAATCCTGGGATTCTCCATCCCTTAAAGCCCAGCAGCCAGACCTGCCTTACCTTCAGGATCTTGTGCTGAGAGCTGAGGGCCCCATATCTGTTCATGGAGTCTTGCTGGGGAGAAAAAAAGATCCAACAGTGCCATTAGAGTCCAGAAAAATCCGAGGGAGGGAGAAAAAACCCACAGAAGCACCTGCCCAAACTCACAGGCACGGGGAGGGACTGGGCCCAGCCCACCATGGGGACCAGCAGAGCGTGCAAGGCAGGAAAAGAACTTTTTCAAAGAACTTTTACAAAGCAAGCTATCCAGCAGCTCATTATTTTTGTCCTTAATTCACATTTGGAGTGGCCAGGGCTGGTGCTGAAGGAGCCTTGCACGGTGAACCCCTTCCCTCAGGGCTGAGCTCTCCTGGCAGCAGCTGAGGGGGAGGCAGAGAGAGCAGCAGAGCTCAGGCTGTCGCCCACACACAGAAATTGCAGCATTTCCACCAAAAAATGGATCACTAGGCAATGGAGTGAGCCTCAGGGGAGCTCTGTGAGCAGGCACAGCAGGCAGACTGAGCCCAGCTGGCACAAAGCAGCAGAGGAGAGGGATTTACCCCTCCAGAGGGTCTGTGCCACTCCAGCAGCTCAGCTCAGTGTCCCCAAGGGTCACTCAGTGTCCCCAAGGTGCCACTCTTCACCCCAGCCCCATCACCCCCTCACAGCAGCTGTGGGGTCACCAGCCCCTGTGCCCAAAGGCTTTGTCCCCAGGGCAGCAGTGGCACCTGAGAGGGGACAGTCCCAGTACAGGCAGGTTCACAAAACATCCGCTGGGATCTGGGTTTGGGCACTTCAGAGCAGAGGGAAAAGCAGCATCATGAAGTGCAAGTGGAGACACTGCCACTACAACTCCCAATTTAATGTGATAAATACTCAATAAATACTCATTACAGTCTGAAATATCCCCAGCAGATGAGCCCAAATTGCAAGGGAGTTGCCCACCATTAAAAAAAATCAGATCTTTTTCTGTCACAGGCTGACATTCACCCACAGAGGAGTGGCCTAAAAGTGATTCCCCTTCTCCAGCATCTCATCCACGGATGCTCTGGGAAAGGAATAAAGCCAGCCTGATAACTTGAGTGAATGTGACAGACTGTATCCCAGGGATGAATTTCTTCCCAGCCCTCACTGAAGAATCCTTTTCCCCCCGAGTGGGGAGTCCACAGGCTGGTGCAAATCATCTGACAACCCCTGGAGACAGCAAACAGTGGCTGTGCTTTGCCCAGCACCAGCACAGCCTTTCCTCCCCGTGGTGAGCCTTGCCCTCTCCTGTCCCTGGAATTCACAATTCCCCTGAGCTGGGAATGATCTCCTGGGCTGCCACACGTGGGAGAAGAGACAGAGCAGCTCCAGCCCTTCCCCTGAGAAGGAGCAAATCCTCACACACTCCTCGAGCAGAGGAGTCAGCCAAAGTTCAGCCTGCACCACGCTCACACCGAGCCTCCCCTGCCTTCCAGTGGCCTCACGGCCCCGGTGGCACCAGAAAAAAATATTTCCCATTGTTCCACAGACAAACCACACCTACCTTCTCCTTGTTGAGAGCTTCCTGAGCTTCTAACTTGTACACTAAGAAATCTAGAAAGGGGAGAGAAGGAGGCAGTTTAATGAGCTGGAATTTCACAAGGATCTGGTTTGGATTTTGGAGGGGAGGGGGAGGGAAGAAGGAACTCAGCCCCTTGCTGAGCAAAAGGCTGCAAGTCAATAAGCTGGAATGCAGATGCTGCTGGGAGACCATTCCATGCCCTTGGGAAGGTGGGAGTATTTTCCATGAGAGCTGTCCCCCCAAAAAATGCCCTTCCTTTCCCATCCCACAGGCAAGTGATCTCCCACTTCACAAACAAAAAGCTGCAGCTTGATGTCAAGGAAGCTGAATAACTTTCTGGGGTACTCTGAAATGAGAGATGAGTCTGGAAAAGGGGAACCAAAGCTGCTGTGAGACCCAAACTTGTGCTGATCTCAGCTGTGCCAGCTTCTTAAAACAGGAAGGTCCCACTACAAGGTAATTGGTATTAGGATGCTGCATTTTCTCAACAAATTAATTAAAGAGGCAGCACAGAAATGCAAGTTGTGCCTCAGCCAGGCAGCCACAGAACTGCAGCCAAGCCTGGATGCTGGGTACAGCACCCAGGAGCACAGGGCATGCTGGAGTGAGGGGCAGGGATGTCACCCCACACACCACTTTAAAAGATAAAACCCAATTTATTAAGTAGCCAACAGCAATCTGGTGCAGAGGGGCCTGACACCCAAGCACAGCACTCTGCTGAAAGGCACATGAGCTGATCTGTTGGTTTTCTGCTTCCTGCTGTATTCCATGCTCTTAAAATCCCCTGCAGTTTGTGTCTCCTCCTGTCACCAGCTCTGCAGGAGCTGAGAGTCTGCACTGTCCACGTGGGTGCCAGCACCAAGCTCTTGGAGAGCTCAGCACCCTCAGCTCCCTTTTGGGTTGATCGCTGACATCCTTCCAAGAAAAAAAGCACGGTCCAGTGCCAGCTTTAGTCACCACCTGAAGTGTTCAAACACCTCGACAGGGGGACTGCTGCTCACAGACCAGCCTGAGGACAAACGTAGGAGTAGGAGAGAATGGAACCCACCTGCCAGCACCCTCTGCCCACAGGCATGTCACTTCACTGTCCCCAAATTCTACTCAGGGACAGGAGAGGCTTTGGGGACAGCTGGGGACTCACCTTCCTTTGTCTTCTTGTGCTCCCCCCTCTCCTTCTGCAGGGATCGCTCCAGGCGGGAGCGGTGCTCGTACACCACTGTGGGAGCAGAGAGAGGCACAGCATGACACAAACCTCACATTTATCCCCACTTATCTCTTCCCACTTATTTATTCTCCTGCCTGGAGCAGGGAGGGGATATTTGGGCTGCAGAACATGGGTATTCCTGATTTAACACACCGGTCTCACCCACAAATTGAGAGTATTTGCACTCAGGTTTTGCTTTGAAGCCCAAGCTGTGATGTCCAAGAGATGTTTTAGTGGTCAGTGGCTAAATTGTGGTTTTGTGGGGCAAGTGCCTGCCAGGCTCAAGCAGCCAGAGTCCCCTGTTCTGGAAAGGCATCAGCACTATGCAGGAGAAAAATTTTTTCTCCTTCTACAACCCAGCCATTGACTGGCCCTCAGTTCAGGAAAAGAAATTTTCGCTTTCCACAACCCAGCCATTGACTGGCCCTCAGAGCAGGAGAGATTTTTTCCTCTTCCACAACCCCGGCCACTGAGAAAAACTGAGCCAAGCAGCCCATTACACACAAAACTGAGAAGGGAGAGGGCTGAGCAGCCACATGACACATGAAGTGCCAGGGAAGCCTCCTGATGGATGGTGATGAACCCACCCCACCTGTGAATGCCACAGCACTCAGCTCCAAGAGGCTCCTCATGCCTGGAGGGGCCAGGATGGCACTCACAGGGAGAGGTGATGAAAGAAACCTCCCAGAGCCAAGATCCCTGCAGAGCCAGGGCTTTTGGGGGCCACTGGTGCCATAACTCACAGTCTGCAGGGAAATGAAGCGAGTGAGGAGCATGAAAGCAGTGCTGATCCCTGCCCTGCTGAAACCTTGCCCAGCCAAGAGCCCCAGTGACTCAGGCTCTCACTCCAAGTGGATTTGTGGACCTGCCCAGCTCCACTCAGGTCATGCTGGAGCAGCAAATTCCTCTGTCCCTTCTGACCTCCCTCAAGGGGCAGAGAGCCAGGCTGTCTCCTTCCTCACCTCTGTTAACACACAGCCATCCCAGTGATGAAGATGCTTCCCCTGGACTGGGCCACTCCACTCAGACTCCCCTCTGAACCACACTGTCCAAACCATCCCAGCGGTGGTTTCAACCTGGAAGGATGTTTCCCCCTGCTAAGCAGCAAACCCATCTCTGCAGCTGTCCCAAGGGTCTCCACCGTGACAGGTTTATTTTTAGGAACACTTTTCCCTGCAGCCTGCTCAGATGTCACCCTGAGGGCTTCCCCAGCTGAGCACACAAAGGGTCCTGGCTGCTTCTTCCATGCTAGAAAGCCTTGTCCAGGGGAATTGTCAGCTTGAGAACATCAGCCACCTCCCAGAGGATTTGGGAGCCCTGGGCACTCACTCTGTGGCTCCCTCACATCTGACTTTTCTTGCAGAGTGATCCAGCAGAGCTCCTGAGGGCAAGGCTTTGATGTGATGGGAACCTCCCACCAGCTTTGGGCTGTGTTGACACCCACAGTCACAGATCCTACCGAGGCCATCCCAGAGCAGGGGAGGCTTCAGGGACAGCTCCGGATCACAAGCTGTTTGTTCAGAATTTTACAGCACAAAATCTGGCTCGCCCCGACCTTGTTTCTACAGCTCAGATAAACTGCAGTAACCTCCAGCGACTAGAAAAGAAAGTTTTAATCTCTCCTGCCTTTCCTACAGGTCTCCAGAGCCCAGAGAAAGTGAGTTTAGCTTCACGCAGAGCAGGGAGTCAGCCCTGCACACAGCAGTGCCTCAGCTCCTGGGGTGTTCAGGGCCAGGAGCTGGACTTTGATCATCCCAGTGGGTCCCATCCAGCTCGGGACAATCCAAAATTCTGTGATTCTTTACTCATCTTTGTGGCGAGCCGCAGCAACAACTCCTCTGACCAAAGTG
Source organism: Phainopepla nitens (assembly GCA_013400175.1). Lineage (NCBI taxonomy): Eukaryota > Metazoa > Chordata > Aves > Passeriformes > Bombycillidae > Phainopepla > Phainopepla nitens. The sequence goes on from VXBQ01002476.1 coordinate 29,869, forward strand.
GCACCACACAGCTGGGAGGCCAGGGAGCCAGGAAGTCTTGAACAATTTGCTTTCACAGGAGAGAATGGAGGGTGGTCAGTGTCCAAATCCAGCTGGAATCCAGCCAGGATTCGGCTCTGAGGCACCATCACCTGCTGCCAAAGGAGCTGCTGAAACAATGGAAGCCCTTGCTGAAAAGGCAGGACCAGGTGCAGAAGAGGACACAGTGATGTGTGGAAAAATTTTATAATTGGTAAAAATTGTGAAGTAGGTATGTATTTATTTAGTGTTGGGTGTATGTAGGATTTTTTTATAAAGATAGGTGTGGTCTTTGCAATATCTATTTATTTATTGAAATGTTATAGATTTATTAAGTTTTGTAATATGTTTATATATTTTAGGTTTTAATATTTTTTTGTATTATAATTAGTTTTTAGTTTTTAAGTTTCTGAGGAATCAAAGTCATGCAACAAGTGCAGGGACAGAGCCCAGAGCCCCAGGATTGTCCCCAGAGCACTGCAGGGAGCAGCCACAGCACCAGAGGCACAGCCAGATGTGCCAGGCACTGCTGCACTGCCAAAATCCCACGAGCATCTCTCCCATCTGCCCCTTGCCAGGCTTTTCCCTGCAGCCAAATCCAAAAAGAAGCCTTGCCTTTGTTAAAACTGCGGGACAAGCGAGTGTCTTCTCAAAATAAAAAAGGGTAGCCATGGCAACAACTGTATTTAGGAATGGGAGGACTGACAGGGGGTTAGAAATCCCAGCAACAGGCTGCAGCTCTGCCATTCACACATATTTGGAAAAAAAGATGAGCTTGGCTCGGTGGTTGGCCTGCTGTTCCCAAGTCTGGGGTTCCCTGAGGTTGCCACTGTCATGCTCTGGAGAAGCAGCCCCTCTCTCCAGGAGGAGGAGAGATGCTGACACACCCGGAGGAATGTGGGTTTAACTTCTGCCCTGCTGATCTCTGCACATCCCAAACTCATCAGCAATCCTGGCTGGGGCTGAGCTGGAGGTGTTTGATTGCCTCGTGCAGTGAGGAGAAATGGAACCAACCCGTGAGATAACAGCACTGAACCTGAACACACCTTAAATCCAGTCCCAAGGCTGACTGGGTTTTGTTTCCTGGAGAGGAGCACACACTCCCCACACTCTGCAAACAGAACACACGGCCCTGGGCACCAGCAGCCCTGGGGGGATGCTCCATTTGCATCACAGAACCACCAGGAGAAGATTTAACCCTAAAAGGTGTAAATGTCGAGTCACAGATCTGCAGAAAGCCTCAGCAATACAGGCTACAGGAAGAATACCCCTGGATGTGTCCAGGGAGGTCATGACAGACACCCTGTATTTGATTTTAGCTGGGGAACAGCTCCCATATAAACACTGCCACGTAAAATGACTTTTTAAGGGGGAGGAAAAAAGGGTCTAAATAATCTCTTGACCTTGGCTAGAGCAATTTTTGGCCACATGGATTCATTCTGTGGGCACTCCAGAGGCAGCCCGCCCTCCAGTGCTGGCTACCCCGAGGGGATTCCCACCAAACCTCTCCACGGGGAGCTCAGCAAATCCATCCAGAGACTCCAAATCCTGGGGCAGCTGCTGGGAACGCCGCCTTGGCACCCACAGCAAGGCTGGAATGATGGGCTGGGCAAAGCAGAGAAGAGTTCAGCGCTGGAGTAACCGCGTGTCCTCAGCTGCCGACAGCTCCCCGTGGGCTAAAATCCCATTTTCCCACAGTGAGGCATTTATGTAAGGAGGACAAATGAGGGGAGAGAGGGGGAGGAGGAATCCACACGCTGTGTTTGCCTTCCGGCCTCCGGCAGCTCTTGCCAGAGGAGCCAAGTGCTGGTCAGCGGGATCAGAGAAGCCAATTCTTCTTCCTCCTCCTCCTCCTCCTCCCCTCTTTTTAGGCAGCTGAAAATCTGCAGCATCCATCGGCCCTAAAATGTTGGCACGACTTTTTTAGTGCCGGACCAGCCTCTCGAGGTGGGTTTATCGCCTTGCAAAGGCAATGGGCAGCAGCAGACTGTGCCAGCAAACTTCAGTGAAAATCCCTTTCCTCTCTGCTCACTTCCACACGGGGCACAGAGAGCGGAGCCGCGCCTCAGAGCAGCCCCTGCGCTTTTCCTGCCTCACATTTGGCGTGACGGGGGTTCGGATTTGCAGCCGAAGGGAGAAGAAAGGGAACAGACGCGACGCAGCCGAGCTCGCCCATCCAACACGCTCCGACCCCCCTTTGGCTGCCAGCAGCAAATCCAGACCTAAAGCTGCTCCAATTCCTGACATCCAGACGCGGGGGGAAGAAACAAGCACGGCACCCTTAAAGCCAAGAGCTGGACGTGCCCAGGGCACCCTGCTGGCGGCCGGGAGGGAGAGAAGTCCGGGCAGGGTGCGCACAGCCCCGGACACCTCCCGAGCGGGTCACTCACCTTGCAGCTGGGCTGACAGCGCTTCCTGCTGCTGTTTGTATTTCTGCGCCAGCGCCTCGGCGTTCCGCACCTTCTGCTGCAAGTGGTTGTAGAGGAAAACTCCGGAGGCCAGGCAGGCCAGGGTGAGCAGGCAGAAGGCGGTCTGCAGCAGCCCCTTCTGCCGCCGGGAGCACATCCCGGTGCCCATGGCGGGGCCGGAGCGCGGCGATGCGGCGCTGCCTAAAGCATCGGGTTATTTTCGCCCAGCAGCTCCTTCCTCTGCTCCGCAAACTCGCGGGTCCCTCCGGAAGATGCGGTCGCGGGCTCGCCCTCGCTCCTGCCGGGCTCTACTCCTCGCTGTCCGTCGGGACATCGGTGTCCGAGCGGAGCCGCCGCATCCTCGGGCGGCCGGGGGGCGGCCCGGGGGGGCTGCGGGGCGAGGGCAGCCGGCGGAGGGCACCGAGCACCAGCAGCACCAGCAGCAGCAGCAGCAGGAGGAGGAGGAGGAGGAAAACTTTGGCTTCCCATGGGGCGCGGCGGAGAGGGGGGGGCGGGAAGGGGGTACCGCCGCCTTTGGCTCTTCCCACCTCCCCCGCCGGAGCAACCACCGGAAAAAATAACCCGGCGAGAGGAGGAGAAGCCCTTGGGCCCCCTCCCCGCGGCTTCCCCCGCCGGCGGCTCCTGGAGGAAGCGGCGGCACCGGGGCCGGGAGAGCGGCCAGGAACGCGGCGGCATCCGGGCTGCGGCGGCGGAGAGCCCGCCCTCGGCCGGGAGGGGCTGCGGGGACAGAGCGGGGACACAGCGGGGNCGAACCAGCGCCGGCACCTGTTGGATGAGGGACGCGGAGTGGGTTAACCGGGAGAGCATCCTCGCACGAGTCCTTTCAAAGCTGCTAAAAGCTGTGGTTTCCCCTCGGGAAAAGAGGAGCGGGTAAAGGCAGGAGGGCGGCACGAGGAGAAAGCTCCGAGTTTGGCTTTTTCCGAATGGTTTGCGTTGGAAGGGAGCTTAAAGCTCATCCCATTAGGGACACCTTCCACTATCCCAGGGTGCTCCAAGCCCTGTCCAGCCTGCCCTTGGACACTTCCAGGGATAAGGGATTCCAAGCTGTTCTGGACAAGCCCCCCATGTGGGCTCTTGTCTCCTGGCAGAGCCCAGCTGTTTTTCCCCAGGTGTGTGATGGACAAGGTGACCTTTAAAGGTCCCTTCCAACCCAAATCATCCCATGATTTTGTACCTCATGGGACAGACAAAGCTCCTGGAGCCTTGCCTGGGTGCTGAGCTCAGACCTGAGACCCCCCAGGTTTGCAAGGAATCCTCTCTGCACCAACACCCTGACTGTTAGGTTGGCTCATCTTTTAGCTGAGTTCACGAGGATATTTCTTCTGGAATTCTGCCAAGTTCCCTCTTTCAGGCACCTGGGGAATAAGCAACAATCACAACAGTTCTTCAGCAGCAATTCCCCTCTAAGAATTGTGCGTGGTGGTTTCATAAATGTTAATCAAATGAGCTTCACAGCACTGCTGGGAATTAGTTGAGTGGCACTCCTGTCACCCTCATTTTTCGTCAGGAAAACTGAGGCACACTGTTCCTGTAAGGTTATGATTAACCTTAAAAACCCATAAAAAATAACTTTTCAATGGTAGGATTTTTTTTCCCTCCACAAGCATTTTAAGTGGATTTGGTGGATTTGTTCTGCCAGACCTTGGGTGAGACTCAGCCTGCTGGAAATGGGGTGATTTGGCTGCTGGTCCTGGCTCTGGGTACAGCTTCCACTAAACATTATAGGCTTTCCTTAATGAATTAACTGATTATTGCAGCTCTTTCTGAAAAGCAGAGTAGCACTGATGGGATGTTTCATGGCAGCATTTGTCTGCCATGGATTGTGTGTGTGTAGGACCAGGGACAACCTTGCTCCTGATTCCCAGATATTCAGTTCAAGACACTCCACTGTAGCAGACTTTTACTGTCCAGCTGTGTCTTTATACAAATGCCCAACCCTGAGGCTTGCTGAATGCTCCAGCATCTCTTCAGGCTGTTTGTCAGGAGCTGGGATGTCTTTTGTCTGCATCCTCCTGAGGACTGAGCAGGCAGCTTGTGGGATAAGGGGTTTCAGTCTCAATTTTGCCTCTATTCAGCACTTCTTTTTCCCCCTCCTGCACTCATTAATTACTTCCTCGTGTGCTGATTCCTGCCTGAGAAACACTGGGAGTTTTTGAGGTTTTTGACTGAGAGGAGTCTGAAAAAGACTAAAATCTGGATAAAGGAGTGTTTATCTGAGAAAGATTGGATTGACAGAATTTCTGTGAGCAGGCACTTTACTTTTGTAATAAGTAACTCTACTCCTGCAATAAACTCAGGTTTAGATTTAACACCATATTTCTGCACCAGATCTAGGGCCAGTGAGAGCCAAAGGCTTTGCTTTACCAATATTTATGTGATTCAGAGGATTCTTCCTCGTGCAAATTCCCACAGCATCCCACATCTCTAAAGGTCTGCACGAGTATTTTTAGGAAGATACAGAGGAGGAGAGACCCCTGAGCTAAACAAACTGACCACAGGTGACAGCTCCCTTCAAATCCAACACAAAATGCTTTGTGCCTCAGGGATTATCTGATCATCTCCTTTTTTTGCTCCCTCTAATCCAGTGCGTGATCACATCTGATGACAGCTTTAAAATAATAATCTTAACAGAACAAGCAATTCCCATGGGAAAGCTCGGGGTGTACTTGTAAAGAAAATGCCACTTTCTCCCCTGTCGAACAAACTGTGAGTATTAACCATCTGTGCAAGTGGTGCAGTCCTGGAAAGCTCCAGCCTTTTAATCAGAGCTTTGGATCCCATAGCAGGCATTTAATGGGCTGTGGGAGTGTTTTCAGCCAGGTTATGTAAATGCTGTCAAGAAACCAAGTGGCTGAAAAAGATGGATGGAAGGAACGAGTGGGAGGAGGCACAGGGGGAGGCTGGATTGTTTAAGGGTTGCAGTTCTGTAAACCTGCAGATAAATGGGCAACATCCACAACCCTTTCACCCTGGACACTCACCCTGAAGGCTTTGTGGGGTTTGGATCTGCCTCTCTGGGGATGCAGTGCACAGATGTGGGAGGGAATCGGCTGAGCAGGGGAGGAGTTTGAGGCAGGAGTCCAGAGGATGAGAAATGTCAGGGACCAATGGTTGAAAGTGTTCTCAAGTGGGCGTCTTGATGTGCAGGGATTCAGAGCATGAGAGGAACCAGCACTCCTGGAGGTGCCTGCCCTTCCCCACACAGAAATTCCCAATTAATTTCCTCCAGGAGCAAAAATGCCCTAAAATGGAACCATTCCTGGGGACAGATCTCATCTCGGTGTCTCCAAGGTTAAGGGGTGGGAAACCTGAAGCATTCCTCTCTTCCCATAACAAGAAGTGACAGCTTCTAATTAGAATTCATTAGAGGCAGCCCTGGGGAACTGATGGGACCATTTTTCAGGATTGTTGAAATTATTTTTCATCTCACGATGACACGTTGGCTCAGTGCTCTGAGTTCTCTTCCCCAAGCCTACAGATGTCCTTTGAGTCATCTGTGCTGTGCCTAAAACTGAGGAGATGAGATCCCAGAACCCTCAGCAAACTCTGGGCATGGCCATGATACAAGAAAAGGGAGCAAAATGAAGCATAAACATTGGGTTTTTGAGTTCCAAGGTAAAACTCATCATCCAGACGAACATTCCATAGAAACTGGAGCACAGGGAGATCCACAATTACTGCATGTCTGGATATTTTGGCAGTTATTTGGTATTTACCTTAAAATATCAGCTCTCATAGTCAAAGAATTCAGAGAGAATTATTCTTTCAAAAAATAATCTTTACTCCAAGAATTTACAGTGCAAAAAACTTCCACCATCGTCAATCCTCTGGAAAAAAAAAAAAACATCTTTGCCTTTTAGTTCCACCTCATCTTTTACAGTTTGGACTGGGAATCTTCCTTGCTTTGAGTCTGTGATTTGGGTTAGTTTTTAATCATAAAGCAATAAAAATTGGTTTCAGGGGGATGAAACCAAACAAGAAGGAGCAAGGAACATATTCTGCTTAGAAAATGCATCACAGAACACTCAGAGCTTGTGACTCCATTGCCTGTTTGCTTTTACTGCCTTTCCATGGTTCAGACATTTTTATTAGAGCCAAGGAACATTCCAGCTTCCAAAGGTAATAAAAATGCAGTGTGCCAGAAAACAACAGCAAACAATAGCAAAGGGATTTTTGGTTTGTTGAGGTGCTGCTGAATTTTGTTTCTGCCTCTCTCAGGGTTCCAGCACCACCCCCCTTACAGGACAGACACCTTGTATTCCCAAATTCCTCCATGGCTTCATGCTCTGAGGGGTTTAATTAATCTTTAATTGAGGATTGTGAGCCTCTGCTCATGAACTGAAGGACCTGGGGGTTCCAGCTCAGTGCTCTGCTCAGCCCTGAAGCATCAGGCAGCCAAATCTGTGGTGGCTGGAGCTCCTCTTCTTCCACTGCATCCTTCAGTCTCGGGGTCAGGGTAAAAGCTGAGACGCCAGGAGGAGGCTTCACACGTGGTTAAGATGGATAAAGCCTCAGCTGCCCATTCCAATGAAAAACGAGTGGAAAAAGATGGTTGAACTCCTGCCCAGGGGAGAGAAGCTTGGCAGGACTGATCACAGCCATGGATGTGAGCCTTCCTCACCTTGAGAGTGAAGGAATTTGTCTCTAGGATTTCAGTTTCCTCCTGTTCCCCACGGGCTCTGTTCTGGCTGGAGAGAAATTGTGCCACAGAAAGCCAGAGAACACTGGCACCAGCACAAAAATTTTTCTCCCAATGTGATCACTGAGCTTTATGAAGTGCAGTAACCCAGCAAGGCATATTCCACAGAGTGCAGATTGCTCCCTGGATTTATCTTGCAATAATGCATTTCAGAAAGTCTGCCTGGACCACCCTGGATCATCCAGGGGTTCCTCACACCATCACCAGGCAGCATTCTGGAGGTTTCACATTTTACATTTTCCCTGCTGTGGGTGAAGCGCCATTTGTCACCGTGGTGGTTGTGGGGGGGGGATTTCTGGGGAAAATAAAGAACTTTTAAATTGTTGTTAATCAGGCTGGAGCCTGAGCAGGCAGTGCAAGGTGATGGTGGGAGGAGAAGGCAGCAGCAGCAGCGTGGAGCTGACACAGAACACTCAGCAGCAGATCTGTGCTGGTGCCTCCTCCAGGATGCTCTGCTGCACCCTGTGGCACCTCGGCATGACAGAGAGCTGAGAATTCCTCAGGATCTCACTGCAGTGTTTTTCCAGGGAGAGCTTCATGCCTGCTCAAGCGTTCTGTGGGATCAGGAGGCAGCCTCATCACTTGGACACAGGGCTGCTTTGTCTGACTTCATGCTCTGCAGATATCCATGACACATCAAGCTGGAAAGATCATTTATGAGCAACTCAAGCTGGCATTTCTACACATGAGGTGTCAGCCAGGGAGATTTCAGTCTGGTTTTTAATACCCCCATAAGCCAAGAGCTTAAGTCATCCCTGCTTTGTCACTGTGTGTTAACTGTAGCCATCGACAGATTTATGGTGAGATTTTAGACATTGCTTAATCACTGTTGGTTTTAAATAGAATAGACTTTCCTGAACCGTGCATTTGGGTTCTGAAAATCCCATTCAGCATTTTTCCTGCACATGGCTAATGGGAACACGGTCCGAAGGGTTTTGCCAGAGAGATGTGGAGTCTGAGGTTCACATTTGTGTTCAGAAGCCATGAGAGGATCTGGGACTATCTGGGAATCTTCCTGAGGTGGATTCAGCAGCTTCCTTCCAGGGATCCATCTCCAGCTGGCAGGAGTGGATGTCTTTAGCAGCAAGACTGTGATAAGGAGAACAACACAAAGCCATAAAAATGGAAATCAGCTCCTGTTCTGTTAAATTAACCTGTCAAAAATTCTCTCCGCGGCCAACAATCAAGCTGACAATAAGCTAATTACAGCAAGACCTCTAAACACTAAAAGTCCTAGATTGACTGGGAAGCTGTTACCTGCCTGTATTTTCCTGTCTGAGCAGCCCAGAAGTCTCGAGGCACATTGTTGCTTTGCCTCCCTGTGCGATCCCAGGGGCTGTGAGGGGAGATAAAATCTGCAGGAGTGCCTGTGACTCTCCCAGATCCCGTGGCTGGAGGCACAGCAGCCAAATCGGCTGCACAAAGACCTCTCCTTCCAGCCAGCACTGCCTGCAAAGTCAACCTCAAGGAGCTCCGGCTCTGTTTCTTACATAACACTCAATAACAAACCTCGTGCAAAGTGCTCGAAGCCCTCCTTTTATCATTTCGACAAGAAAAAAGCCCCTTTAGGGCAAAGTAATTCAAGCCCCTCATCCGCAGATGATGGGCTAGTCCTACAGTGCATTTAAACACCCTGAGGAGCACAGAACTGGACAACAGCGCCGAAATCCCAGCTTTTTCTCTCTGAAACTTTGCCAATGACTCCTCTCTTCCCCTGCTCCTTTTTTTATTTGCCATTGGCACGTCCTCCCTGCCTCCAGCCCGGAGAAAGGGACGCTGCGGAGTGTCCCACTCCTCGCTGCAGTTTGCTGGCTTGGACAGATTCCTTGGCTTGGATAGAAAAGATCGCTGTGGGGGAATGGCAGTGAATGCCCTTCCCTGGGCACCACAGCACTGAGAGAGGACTCTGGTAGGGAACGAGCAGCCCCCTAATTCCTCAGTTCCCCCTCTCCTTCCTCAGCATTCCTGCAGCAAGGATGGGACGTCCCTCCCGGTGACTCTCCCAGGGCCTGCAATAGCACCAGGAGTTCACAAATTGGGTTTTCAGCAGGAGCCAGTGACTGTAAAAATCGCCAAACCTGGCCTTGCAAGGGGTTCCTCAAGGACTGGCAGGGTGGGGTTGTTGTGTGTGGGTTCACTTTCTAAAATGAGCTCTGATTTAAGGCAGGATCTGACAAGAATTACAGCAGGAGTGCTCTTCATAAAATCCTCGTGTGTGGCTGCTGTGTGCAGTTTCACTTTTAAAAATGAACTCTGATTTAGGGCAGGACCTGACAAGAATTACAGCATGAGCAGTATTCATAAAATCCACAGACAGGGAGGCACAAGGACCCAATTCCCCAGGAACAAAGCCAAATATTCGTTTACAGCCACACAGGCCTTGACTCAGGTACATGAGTGAGTTGCTTAAATAACTGCAGCAGCAGGAATAAAAAAATAAAAAAGGAGGATTGGTTTCCCTGTGTGTCCTGTGGCTGGGCCCAGGTTCAGGGCTGCTGTAATCCCACAGATTTCAGGATCACTTTGGGATTTGGAAGGCTCTGTTAGTGCAGCAGGATGCTGCTCTGCTCCCAGACTTTCTCACCCATTAGCATTCTGAGGTGGTAGGAACTCATCCCATCACACAGTGCTGAGAATTTTAAAATAATAAAGAAGCCAAGATGCCTGCTGTCACCACCAGCAGCTAATTATAGCAGCATGGACAGGCTTCCCTTGCAGAATTCCATATGCTGTGCTCCTCCAGCACAACAAATAAACCATATTAGACAGGGAAGGCTGAGAACACATTTCTGATTTTGAAATCCTCTAACCCCAAAGTCAGAAACACATGAAATAACTGAATGGGAATTTGCCTTTTTTTTTTTCTTTTTTTTCTTTTTTTTTTTTTCCCCAGCAGCATCTGGGGAAGTGGGCAGAGTGCAGGGGCAGAACTTGATATTTAGTAATTTATTAAGAATTTCTCTGTTAGCCTCCTCCACACAACCCTGGGCTTTAGGCACAGCCATCACAGAATTCTGCCAGTTTTCCACCTGGCACTTCTGGGACACTCAGCAAAGGCCACAAGACTGATCCAGTTTTCCTGATTTTTCAGTGATGCTGAGCTTTGCAGGGATCCTGCCTCAGATATTGTGTGGAGCAGCCACAGAGGAAGAGGGGACTCCAAACAGCCCTCAAAAGGCAGAACTGTTGGCACAGGTGATTATCCCACACAGGGTCTGTCACCTGCCAGGTCCTGCCACCCTTAATTATTCTTTTTCCTACATTTTCCAGTTGTTTTCCAGTGCTGAAAAACTGCTGCGAGGGAATAAAGAGGAATCCCTCTTGGGCCTGGATTTTATTAATCTGTGGTTTTGCTTCAGAGGAGAGAGACCTAAATGTGGCACCGAATTTCCTCAAAGTTAATTCCCAAAGCTGGGCACTGGAGGGATGTAGGTCACTTTGCTTTGTTCTGAGGCTGAGCTGAGCTATAAATACCACCAATTTTTCCCTGAAAAGTGGGAGCACGCTCATCCCTGCTGCTTTATCCAGGTCATTGCCTCTGAAGGTAACATCAGTGGCTCCTGCTGCCACTTCCAGGCTCTGCTTTTAAGGAGAAGATTCTCCAAAACAATTTTTTTCCTGTATTAAGCATGCAAAACAGCACTTGGGGGGATTATTTTTCTCTACAGCTCCCAAAAGCACATTTTGGGCAGCCTGTTTTCCCCTCAATCACCAGTATATTTTTATCCCTCCAATATATTTTTATCCTGTGAAACGTTCACATTCACAGAACATCACACAGGGATCAAGTGGCTCAAGTTTTCTGCTTGTGCCATGTCTAGAAGGTGCAAAATATTAAGATTTCTTTGGGGGGGAAAAAAACCCCAGCAGATTCACAGGGATAAATCCACATGGCCTGGCTGACCCTGGAGTGGCTTCCATGGCTGGCAGAAGGTGCTGAAGGAACGATCCATGAATATTTCTGTGGAACAGCGGCATCCAGTGGGCAAGGAACGATTCCTGCTAAAATCCTTGGAAAACCGGGCTAGGGCCACGGAAAACCAGAGGTTTCTCCCCAATATTCAGTGCTGTGCAACTCCAGCCCCTTGCAGTAAAGGCTGCAATGCCCAAATTTTCCTTAACATCCAAGCTGAGTTTTCATTGCTGCATTTTGACCCTTGTCTTTTGGGCTGATGTTGTCCGAGAAGGTAACTTTGCAAACAGCCAATTTTATTTTTAATTTTATTTTTAAAAGAGAGAGTAGCTTGATTTTTTTAAAAAACAATTTAATTTTTAATTTTGTTTTTAAAGAGAGATTATCTCGAATTTTAACTAATAATTTAATAATTTTCTGTATTTTCAATTTTAAAATATTTAGGTTTTATTGTATTTTTTAAAGAGAGATTAGCTTGAATTTTAATTATTTGCAATTAAAAATATTTAGATTTTCATTTATTTTTTTAAAGAGAGACAAGCCTGAATTTTAATCATATTTAAGTCTTAAAATATTTCATTTTTATTTTTAGAAGAGAAACTAGCTTGAAAAAAACCCCCCAACCTGACATAACTCAGAGCCTGGATTTGCAAGCTCCTGTTTAAAACAAGCGCTGGCAAAAGTAAAGAGACTAAATTATCTCAGTATTTATTGAGTGAGCCCAAAACTCTATGAATGAATCTTGTAGGACAGTTGGTGTTGGCTGCACTCACCTGCCTCTAATTCATTTTTATATCAACACAAATCTGCCTGGCAAAAATCAAGCTGAGGGAGGGAACAACCAGAGCACGTTCAGCCCCAGTGACCACATTCCAAAATATTTCCTAGCACTCACTTTTCACCTTCTGGCCAAAGGCTGGCATGAAATGCAGCTGTGCCAGGAGCAAGGCAGATCAGTTCCCTCACTCCACGCTCACATTTTCACATTTCCCCACTTTGTGTGTTTAGCTGGCCAGGCTGACATCGCTTTTACGAAACTCAGAGGACAGGGGACAGCGAGTCCTCCTGCTGGGCTTTATCAAGTGCCAGTGACAAGCTTGGTTTTGGACAGGTCCTTTGTACCCTGTAGCCATTAAAACTCAGGGTAGCAGCTGCTGTGCCCTGACAGTGTCTCAGAAATTTGCTCTCTTCAGTCCCCACCAGCCCCAGGCGATGCTGCTGTCGATGTCCTTCCTCCCTCTGCTGGAGTTCCAGGGCTCTGGTGGCGCTCCTGACGGGCTGGGGTGGCACAAGAGATGTTTTTTGTGACCTTGCTGCCACAGTCCTGCTGTGAGTGCAGGGCATTAATGCTGGCAAGGTTTTACCTCACGTAACCAGAGTTTTCAAGGTGTCTCTGAGCTCAGCAGGGGCAAAGTCAGCGGAGTGCGTGTCCTGACAGGAGAAGGTCACATGAACGTTGTCATCACTGTTATCATCACAGACATAAGACAAACCCATAAATTGCCTCTGAAGGTAATTATAAAAGTTGTAGGCTATGCTTTAAGGTTCAAGGCCAGGCTGGATGGAGCAACCTGGCCCAGTGGAAGGTGTCCCTGTCCACAGCAGGGGGCTGGAGCTGGGTGATCCCCTCCAACCCAACCCATTCCATGATTCAGGCATCCAGACTGACATGTGGTGGCACTTCAGCCACCCGTGATCTCATTCCAGGCAGAAGGCTGGGACAGGCAGCGGGAGGAGGATTTCAAAGCCCACCTGCTGAACAAAGGCACGAATTCCCTTCACGGAATCACAGAACAGTTTGGGCTGGAAGGGGACCTTGAAGATCATCACCCCCCGCCATGGGCAGGGACACCTTCCACTATCCCAGTTTGCTCTAAGCACTGAACACTTCCAGGGATGGGTGATCTGCACCTTCCCTGAGCGACCTCTCCCAGTGCCTCACCCCCTTCACAGTGCCGAACTTCCCCCTAAAACCCAATCTAAACCCACTCTTTTAACATCTGCTCCCTAAACCAAGGACTTGTTGGACCGACAGATCCCAAAAACCCCAAACACGCAACCATTTACCCACAGCATCCCTCCCTCATCCCTCCCCAGGGCTGTGCGGCCGCTCCGCCCGAGCAAACCGGGCACGGTCCCGAGCCTTTCCCCTCACCCCCGAGCCGGGGCG
>VXBQ01002476.1:44280-54944 GCA_013400175.1 Phainopepla nitens
CGGCACTTTTAGCCGGGATTGAGGCCGCTTTATTGGGGTGGTTCCGGCACCTTTAGCCGGGATTGAGGCCGCTTTATTGGGGTGGTTCCGGCACCTTTAGCCGGGATTGAGGCCGCGCCCGCTGCTGCTGCTGCTCCAGCTCCGTTGGTGTTCTCCTGGCTGCCCTGGAGGGTGTGAGCACCCGTCCTGTTCCCCAGCAGGTACTGCAGGTGAGGCCTGGCTGGCTGAGGTGAGGGCGGTGATTCCTGCCGGGAATTTTCGTTGTCCCTGGAGCGTGTGGGGAAGGAAGCTCGGAGCTGAGGCGCGTGTGGCTTTTTCTCTCCCGTGTTTCTGTTTGCATGAATGGAGGCAGAAAGGGCCAGACTAAACCCATACTGAACCCAGAGAAGTTGGTGCAGCTGCTCTGGAGGCGCTGAAGGTGTTTGCTCTCATTTCACTGCCCATGCTCAGCTGCAGAATTACTTTCTGAATGTCACAAATTCTGATTTCTACCTCACTGAGAAGCAAGTGAGCCCTGGCTCACCTTCATGGAGGTCACTTGAGCTTGGCTTTGCTGCTGAACCTTCTCTCTTTTTGGCTAAGAGCCTCATGACATCCTCTGCACTTCTCTGTTGCTATAGGAGGAGTGTATTTGGCTCAAATGAGATACCATTTTTATTTCTCCTCTGTTTATCAACTCCGTGGTTTCCTGAAACTGCTTGCTATGAGGAATGATGCAGTTGTTCATCCTTCTAGGACCTTCCTCCGTGCTTGATTACCTGTTGAATTTTTCATTCATGGTTTCAGGATCGGGAGGAGTGAATTATCGAGGGATGCAGCTCCTGTAAATAACCCACATCCCACATTTTCATTATGGGAATGATGCTGTGTGATGAGTAGATAACGGAGATGAGAAAGGGGAAGTTTCCACAGTCTAGGCAGAGCTGGAGAGGTTCTTGCCCTGTTTGGAGCTTTGCTTTCTGCTCTGAGTTGTAGATGTCCAGGTTTGTGTCTGGAACAGGTGGCATCTTTTGGGCACATGGTGGTTCCTTTAAAAAGTTCTTTTTTATCTTATGGGGCAGTGTTTGCTATCAGGTAACTCTCTGTAGTCTCAGCTCTACCACTGGTGCATCCTCAGTACATTATGCCTGTTTTCCAGACTGATATAATTCTGTGAAATCCTGTGAAAGGGGCAAGAGTTCCTTTAGGGTGCCTGCAGCATTATTAACACCTCTCATTTAGCAGCATCAACCACAGGCTCTGTTTTATTGAAGGGTTATTCCCTTTTTAGGCTTCACAAAGGTAGATGTGTTTCCCATCCCTTCCTCTCTGCGCAGCACAGCTCTGTGAGTCACTGCCATGAGAAGGAGCTTCAGATTTGTGTGATATTTGGCTCGGCACAATTCTCTGCTTTTTCTGATATTGCTGTATAGCATCATATGTTTTGACATTTATTTTGAGTGCATGTTTGGAGCTCTGTGGCAGAGAAAATCCTGTGCCAAATTCGTGTGTGAAGAATCTGTTATCCTCCTGCTTTGCTCTGCAATGGCCACTGCTGGGATTGTTTGGAAGAACTGGGATGCTTTTTCCACTAAAACTTTGTAAAACGTCTGGGAAACCGCAAAAAACTGTGGGAGTACTGTAAGTGTGGTGCCTGCAGTTGTCTCCTTCCCTTTTCCTTGGGAAGAGGTATGCCCATGGCTTTTGGAGCTGCCTTCATCTAGAAGTGGGTGGCTCCAGGAGCAGAGGATGCTCAGAGCTGTGGCTGCTGCCTCAGAAACGAGCTCATCTCCTGCCTCGTGTTTGTGCATGTTTGATTTTGCTGCTCACAGAGGCTGGTCGTGGTGGTTTCTCTGGAGTTGAAGGCTCTCTCCAACCTAGTTCTGGTCTCTGAGGTCGTGTTGTGCCTGCCTGTTCCCATCAAATCTGTTTGCCTTGCTCGTCATCTCTGCTCCTGCAGTGCTCCTGGGCTCTGGCAGGATTCAGGGCTGTGCTGAATGTCACTGTGCCACTCACAGCAGCTCTGATCCTGCCCTTTCCCTTCAGCTGCTGTTTTCCAGGGGTAGAATGGGGAGTCCTCTTTGAGTTCTGGTTGTTTCTTTCAAGGATTCCGATTCATGGCTTGTCAAGGGCGTTTTTGGAGGGGCCAGAATTGTAATAATGTGTACCCAGAGGGAGAGCAGCACACCTTTCCATACACTCTCCCTGGCAGCTCTGGTGGGAGAGAGATCATTGAATTCTCCTTAAACAAAGAGAAAGTGGAGTCTGTTGTTTCTTGGAAGACTTGCAGAATTTAAATATTTCTTTTCCCTCTGTGCTAGTGTTCGAAATTTCCAAGAACAAAGGAAGGTCCTCCAGCATTTAGACTGGAAAATGAAATCAGTGAAGTTACATACGTGTGGTAGCAAGACATCAGTGGCTTGGTGTTAGATCCTGAGCCACATTCCCTGGTGGAATCCCAAGGGAATTAGGGGTGCATGCTGGATCAGGGGTTGAAACTTCCTTTTTTTCCTGTGACCAGGCCATGGAGAGCAGAACTTGGAGTTGGGAGGTGTGAGCTTTGTTCCTGGCTCTGCCACCATTCCCACTGTGCCTGTGGCTCCATTTCCCATCTGCAGAGTGCTCTTGGATTCTCCAGAGCCCCCAGAGCACAAAAAAAACATCTGGGCTTGTAAAATGCACAGAGCTGGAGGTGAATTCATGGACATGCTGACCCTCAAAGCTTGCTTGAGTAAGGAAGGCAAGAACTCCTCCTGACTTTGTTCTGCTCCCACATGCCTGCCTGGCCAAAGGCACGTCAGGAGAGATTAGACTTAAACCTTCTGATCTGCTTTCAGAGCTCAGAAAGGGCGAGTTGGAGGCTGAAAGCAGGCAGGAGTGCAGTGCTGCCCGTTCTGGAAGCCTGAAGGGGAGTCTCAAGTTGGTAGGATGAGCTATCAAGGCTCATCAGGGATCCAGCAGGTTTTATGCTCCGGCTCCCTCTGTGCCAGGCTGAAGGAGCTGCTTTTTGTTTGGAAAATTTGGAGGAGGAAAAATTGTGTTCCTAACTCAGGATTTGTTAATCCCTTTGTACCACCAGTGCTGAGGGTCCCAGGGTCTAAATACCTGTGAGCAGCCCTGCCCCAGACCACAGCAAGAGGTTTCCTCAGCCCTGCTATTCAACCACCCCTCAGGACATCAGAGTTAATTCCTCTTGATTTTTTCACTCCTGCAGTAAATCAGGATTTTGATTTTTCAGTGACTTTACTGACTTTATGCACAGGCAAGGCAATCATGTCATTAGATTGGGGTTTTTTGAACTTTGCAGTGCTTGAACTCAGATTTTAGTGGTAAATAGGAGTTGATGGCTGGTGTGAGAGAGATGCAGACCTGAGCTTTAGCAGGGCTCCACACCATCAGCTCTGGGCCAGATGGTCTTGCCTCTGAGAAATATATTAGAGCAATGTCAAGGAAGAGCACAGTTGAAATCCGCTGCCAAGACAGATTTCTCACTGTTGGAATATGTTTCTGTCTGATCCTCTATTTCTAGATGATTGAAAATAGTTCTGGAAGGGATTTTGCTGAGGCCACCTAGTCCATCCTTTTCCACAAGGCATGATAAAGTGCACTGAAACCCTTCCTGATGGATCTGTTAAGCTTGTTCTTTAAGCAGTGGAGATTTTCCAGCTGCCCTGGGTGGGTTGTATTTGACTTTTTAAACTCTTTTGTTTTTTGTATTGTGGCTTTTGTCACTGTTCTGGACACAGAAAAAAAAAAAAAGAGGTGCAGGTGATTGATTATTGACCAAGGGCCAGAAAAGTGGTGGTGATTCCTGGCAGGAGGTTGAGAGGAATCACTCAGTGCAATAATATTGAGTTTTTGTTTCTTTTCCACAGAGATCTTCCATGGAAAAGTTAAAATACCATTCTCCCTTTTTTTTCTATGCAAAGACCTTAATTCAAACTTAGCAAATAATTGCCTTTTTTTTTTTTTNTAACAAAATATTTCCTTTTTTTTTTTTTTTTTTTTGCTTAAACAACATCACCTAGTAGTTGTGTGTGTGGGCAGGGAGTATTTGTTTTTACTGTAAAGCAATGTAAATTTAACCCAGAGATCTGCTATTGAGGAAAAAGTGGATTCTCATCAGCTGCTGAGCTTTTTCAGGGCTCCAGGCTCAAATCTGCAAACTGTCAGCTCCAATTAAAGCAAATGGCTGGAGCTGTTTTTTCTCCCTTCTGGATAGAACCCAGTTCATCAAAAGCCAGAAGGAAATTTCACTGGGCTCATGAGCAATTATCTCATGGGATGTAATAAGAGAGATCCACGAGTTGCCCAGTGTGAACTTTCACTTGTAATCACTTTAAATTCTCCACTGGGCACACGAGCACTGGTCTCAGCAATTTGAAGCCTGAAGTTTTCCTGTGGAGTAGAAGCTGATGGAGGGAACTTGTGATTTTTGTAGAGTTTGGTTGATGTGGATGTAGGAATGTGAATTTTGAGCATCCCTGAGCTGGCAGAGGATATTCCAGCTTTCTGTGTGGGGTGGGTTAACCCTGGCAGGCAGCTCCCTGTCACCCCACAGGACAGGGAACAGCACTGGGAGGGTAAAATGAAGAAATTCCTCGGGGGCAAGGATTGCTTGGGAAGGCAAAGAGACTCCAAACATTCCCCTTTCCAAAAATTCCCCAATTTTTATTGCTGTGGTCACTTGGGGTCAGCTGCCCTGGCTGCTCCCTCCCAAATTCCTGTGCACCCTCAGCCTCAGTGGGAAAACCAGGCAAGGCTCTGACTGCTCAGCCCCAGCTCAAACCCAAACCAGGCAAGCTGCAGTGAAGGAAATGAAATGAATCCCAGCCAAGCCCATCCCCTGTGGTGTGCCACAGCTTCTGGTGGTGGCAGCCCGTGCCAGCTGTTTGTTTGTGGTTGGTGGTGGTGTTTCCTAAAGGTGCTGTTTGCATTTCAGTGCTTTAAAGCAAATATTGACGTCGTGCAATCCAGGTTCATTTGGTGGTTTGGTGCTGCAGTTAGCACTGGGCTGATTAATGAAAAACACTCTGCTGGGTCTTTGCTCCTGGGTGATCACTGTCACTTTCTGTTTAATTAATTTTGTTCCTCACTGCTGACCAAAAGCCCTTTTTGAGCCACAGTTCTCAGTGACAAAGGCAGTTTGGATTTTGTGCAGATCAGTGTTGGTTCAGTTCAGGTTCACTTTTCTGTGCCTGTGGTCATCACAGGGGGTTGAAATTTGAGATAAATTGAAGGTTCAAGGCCAGCTCAGTTCAGTTTTTGTGTCCACTGCAGCTTTTGGGTCCTGCCATACTCACCCACAATGAACCCAAAATTTAAGATGTGTAACTTCTCTGTAGCTAAAGGTGGAAGATCATTTATTTACATCATTTATTCTGAGGTTGATATCCATTTTTTAGCAAACCAGTATGCTGGAATGAAGAGTTTGCACAAAGCTACTGCTCCTGAATATTAATAAATTTGCTGGTGCTTCCTTTAGACCTGCATCCTTTAACAAGGTGAAGGAATAGATGGAAAAACAGAGTGAGAAGCACTCAAATATTGCTGAAAGGGAAAGGAACAACCCAGTGCCAGGACACAGCCAGTGTAAAATGGAATGTAAAATTCAGTTTGGGCAAAACAGATCAATGGGCTGGCATTTGGAAAGGCCAAGTGTTGATTGCAGAGATAAAATGCTCGGTGGGGACTCTGAGCCTGGCTGGTTATTTTTAGCATTTCCTCCCCGTGTTTCAGGATGTGCCTGTGCCTGCTCTCATGCTGGAATGACAAGATATTAATCCCTGAGCAAAGGCCTATTAATCACCTGCTTTATTCTGTTTATTTAATACAGTTAAATATACTCTGGGAGCACGTGAGGTTTGGGCCCTGGAAATTATTTCACCTCAGGGAGGCTTTTATTTATTTTTTTTTTTTAATTGATTGGTTTCAGCAGTGGCAGCTGCCCCATATCTGATTTTTTTTTTTTTTATTTCAGCTCAGACTGATTTATCAGTAAAATGGCTTCATTTATCTGCTGTTGGTAATTAAGCCACAAAAGCAGCATCTGCTCCTCTCTGCCTCCCTCCCTGGTGCCAGTGATGCCATTTTGCAAAATTTTACACTAGACAAAATTCCTGACTGCACAAGGAAAAGGGAGGAGAAGTGTCATTGAGGCCTTGTGGCTTTGCAGGGGAATCTCCTGGAATCCCTGCCTGGTTTGGGTTGGAAGGGACATAAAAGCCCATTTTATTTCCACTACCCCAGGTTGCTCCAAGCCCTCTCCAGCCTGGCCCTGGACACTCCCAGGGATGGGGCAGCCACAGCTGCTCTGCTGCAAGGCACTGCCCATGTGGTGGTGAGTCAAAAATATTGATTTCCTGTGTGTTTTGTTCTGCTTTCATCTGATAGTGACTATATTTGTGTGAATTTAGGGTTTTTGGCATGAATGCGAACTTTGATAATAAACTTAGCAGCTGTAAGCCTTGAGAGGTGTTTGGTCCTGGTTGTCTGTTACTAAAGAACACAAAAGTATTTATTTCTGACTTGCAGGTAGGAAAACAGGTAGGGAACAATACTTGATGGTGCAGGTGAGCTCTGGGCAGGCATTGAGCTGTGAAATTTGGGTCAGGAAAGGGGGAAAACTCTGCTGAGCCTTAGTTCTGTAGGGAAATGCTCCCAGGAGTAGTGGAGAAAGTGGTACTGCTAAAAACCAGCAGTTTTTGACTCAGTATGAGCTGGCTTAATTCAGCTATTACACCAAAATTGTGTCTGTGGTGATATTCTTGATGTGAGGATATGCAGAATTTACTCTTGAAGGTTTACAGTGCTGGTAGCTGATCAATCTGCACTTTTAATGGCTTGATAAAGCTTTATTTAATGGCACTGGAAGAGTCAAAGAGAGTGAAAAGAGAGCAGTTCGGGCAATGATGTTATTTTCAAAATCTTCAGTGTAATGCTGGCTGCTCTGGGGGCTGATCAGTTGAGGAAGTTGGGAATTTTAGAGAAGTGTGTGATTTGCAGTAGCCTGAGGAAGCATCATCCTCCTCTCTAAAGGGGAGCAATTCACCTCAGAAGACAATTCAAACTGCAAAATGTGTGTAAAGGGAATTTAAAAAACTGGGGTTTTTTTATTCTTTAAAACATTTCCTCCTCTGTTTACCATGCTGTTCAAATAATGTGATCACCAGGTTCCAGGCACTGATTTTTGTCAGCTGCCTACAGCACTGGGTTCTGTTTGCTGTGGGGCCAGACCAGCAGCAACCTTTGCCTCCCACGAGGTGGAAATTGGGCTGTCACAGTTGAACACTGGCAGAAAGTTGCCACAATTATTGCAGCTAAAATGCTGTGGAAAGCTGGAGTATTTCCCTTTTTCCCAGTTAACTTTTAGTGGGATTTCCTAAAAACCTGAGAGATTACATCTAGGCTGTTCTTTCCTGTAGGCAAGCAGAATTTTCCTAGTAGGCAAGGTCAGAATATTAGATGAGGATTCAGAAATCTGCTTTTCTTTTAATGGATTATTCTTTCATAGTTACTTGAAATTCCCATGGGAAAGGGATGTTTTCTCTGTGAATCATTTCTGGCAGCTCTACCTGTCCTTCCCTGGAGTAGTTACAGCCCAGGCAGCACCAGGGGAGGAGTATTTGCTTCAGTGAGTGAAACATTTGCACTTAGGAAGTCAATAATGCTGCTCTGGCAAGGCTTAGACCACAGGAGCACTGTAAATCATCTCCTGAAGGTTTTGAGCAGCCCTTTCCTCGTTCTCTGCATCTCCCCTGTGGAGGAGAGGGGAATGCAGGATGCACTTGGTGCCTGCTTGTGTGGAAAATGGAATATTCACGTTGGGAAAGCATCCTCAGCTCAGCCAGCAAGGGGCTGCTGGTGGTTTTTGCAGCACTGACAGCTCCTGTAAAAGCATTCAGCATCACAAGGGTGCAGCTGAGCTCCAGCAGCATCCAAAATTTGTGGGAGGGTGCACAGGGGTAGTGTGGGTTTGCCTTTCTGCACTGGGCAGGGTGTGTCAGTGCCAGCCTGCTCTGCTCTTTCCAGGTAGGGAGGGATTATCCTCCCTCATGCTGTGGGGATTTATGTTTTATGGGTTTGTGGGACAGCCTGGAATGTTCTTTGTTTGATAATTGCTGCAACTGGCATTGCCTTCCATGGAATACTGAGAGTTCTAAGCCTGTGGTGCTTCGTTCATTCCTAGGGAGAGGAAGAAGGCTCAGAGAAATAAAAACTGTTAAGGCTGGCAAGTGACCCTCTATCCCCATTCCCCTGTGGAATTGGCTGCATGGAATTCCTTTTCCCACTGTTAGTACCCACCCCCAGTTCTCTTGGGTGAAACAGGAAGGGGTGGTGGAGGTTCTTTTTAGAGAAAAGCCCTGTAACAGTAATTGAATCGTGCTTTATTTTGCATTGTTGGATGTTCCCATTTGTTTTCTCTGCTTGACTACCTTGACTGCTTCATAGCAGCCTTTAAAAAAAAGCAGTTCTGCCTCTTGGTTGAAGCAATAAATATTCCCTTTTATTCATCTCTGATCTGGAGGAAGAGGAAAAATCTCACTAGGCTCTAAAAAGGATATTCTTTGATAATTCCTGCTTTCATCAAGACAGTAAACACTGGTGCACCTTCAGCTCAGCAATGTTACATCCACCCCCACAAAAACAAATGAAAGACTCGCCCAGGGCGACTTTTAGTGCTGATGAGAAAGGGAGGATGATGTGAAGCTCTGGGGACAGCTGGGTTTGATGCTGCTCTCGTGTGGCAGGTGCTCGGATGTCCCAGCAGTGAGGAGAGGGAGAGGCTGAAGCTGCAGAGATGCTAAAGCTGAGCAGGAACCAGGCTGACACTGCACGCTGGAAATGTGGTTTTGCATCAAACCACTCCTCCACGCATTCAGAAGGGGATGTTTGGCTGGAGGATGGGTTTATTTTTAGGGTTTGGTGCTTTCAGTTGCTTTTCTTGGTGGGTGGGAGCGTTGACAGCACATCCCAGGGGCCCAGAGCTGCTCGTGCTGCTGGGGCTGAGCACATCCCCTCAGCTGGACCAGCTCCTCACCCTCTGTGTGGTGGCACCAGGGGAGCTTTGAGAGGATTATTCATCCCTTGGCATCCTCTTGGGTATTTTTTTTTCAATTTTTGGGAAAATTTGGGTGTTATGGACAGCTCAGGAGGAAGAGGGAGACCCAGGGATGCCCGAGGATGCCACAGGAGATTTTTCCAGGCTCAACATATTGAAAGCCACATTTCTCCTTCTTGTTGTGCTGGTCAAGAGAGAAACAAGGATTTGAGAATCTGCTTGATTTAAGAATCTGATTTCATTCAGAATTGAGGATGTGCTGCATTTGTGTGGTGTTCACCTCATTTACCCATTGTCATGGCAACAGTTGGGAAGGCTGTCCCTGTCTCACTGATGCCAGCACTAAATCTGCTGGGTTTATTGCAGGTTGAGCAGCAGCCCTTCCCTGTTCCTGCTGTAGCTCGTGGATAAATAACAGGGAAGGACTGAAACTAATCTGACATTGGCCATGTTTTTGAAAAACTGCCGTTACTTGGGGAAAACGGACAAACGCTTCTTTCAGCTTTGAAAACTGACTGTATCCTCAAATCAAAACCAAAACTGACTTGAAGGGCAAGTGAAACTCGACAGTGCTCTATGAAGATAAGATGCATGTGAGGAGACTTCCTGAAAAATAGACTAAGATTAACTTTAATTGCCAAAACCATGCTGCTGGTGTTTTCTTGGTCATTTCTTTCAATTTTATTTACTCTGCTTGCTTGTTTCTGCTGCTGTTGTGTCTCTGGTGGCTCTTGTGCTTATTCTTGAGTTTGGAATCAAGGGCTGGCACTGGAATTTTGTAGACTCCTTCCCCAGTTCTCTTCTCTCATGCACGGCTCTCTATAAAAGTCAGATCCAAGTTTTTGTGTATTACTCCAGATGCTGATGAGCCTTGGAAACCTGGGTTAGTTTTCATATCATTCCAGCGCTTAAACCTGTGAGAAACCCAATCTGAATAAAACAGAGATTAATCTCCTCAGCAGGTCAGGCTTTTCCTACAGCCACATCACTCTTGGAGGTGGGGGGAAATGTGATGGGTGGAATGGCAGCACCTGAACCGCTGTTGTGTGTTTGCAGGCGTGCTGACCATGCTGCCCACCGCGCCGGGAGCGCTGCCGCCGACCCCGCCCGTGTCCGAGACCCGCCTGCAGGAGGAGCTTTAGGGTTTGCCCTGCAGATCCATGGAGCTGGAGCCCCATGCCAGCATGCAGGTCGGCATGCGGGTAGTGCGTGGGGTGGACTGGAAGTGGGGCAGCCAGGACAGCGGCGAGGGCAACGTGGGCACCGTGGTGGAGATCGGCCGGACGGGCAGCCCCACCACGCCCGACAAGACCGTGGTGGTGCAGTGGGATCAGGGCAACAGAACCAACTATCGCACGGGCTTCCAGGGGGCCTACGACCTGCTGCTCTATGACAACGCCCAGATAGGTGAGCACGGCAGGGCACAGCCCCTGGCACAGCCCTGGCACTGCAGGGCACAGCCCTGGTACAGCCCCGGCACAGCCCCTGGTACAGCAGGGCACAGCCCTGGCACAGCCCTGGCACAGCCCCTGGTACAGCCCCTGGTACAGCCCCTGGTACAGCCCCTGGCACTGCAGGGCACAGCCCTGGTACAGCCCCTGGCACTGCAGGGCACAGCCCCTGG
>VXBQ01002476.1:55094-79788 GCA_013400175.1 Phainopepla nitens
GGCACAGCCACCTCCTGCCCGTGTCCCCTGTGCTGGGACAGCCTTTGGCACTGCCTGTGCATGGCCAGGGCATTCCTGTTTCCCCTCTGTGCAAAGGCTCTGCTTGAGCAGGGCACAGCCCCTGGCACAGCCCTGGCACTGCAGGGCACAGCCCCTGGCACAGCCACCTCCTGCCCGTGTCCCCTGTGCTGGGACAGCCTTTGGCACTGCCTGTGCATGGCCAGGGCATTCCTGTTTCCCCTCTGTGCAAAGGCTCTGCTTGAGCAGGGCACAGCCCCTGGCACAGCCCTGGCACTGCAGGGCACAGCCCCTGGCACTGCCCTGGCTCTGCCCCTGGCACTGCAGGGCACAGCCCCTGGCACTGCCTTGGCTCTGCCCCTGGCACTGCCCCTGGCACTGCCCCTGGCACAGCCCCTGGCACTGCTGCCTCCTGCCCCAGCTCGCAGATGCCCCGCGTGCCAGCCTTTGGCACCTCCCTGCAGAGCGATGCTGAGCCTTGTTCGTGGCCAGGACATTCCTGTTTCCCTGTGTGCAAGGGCTCTGCTTGAGCAGGGCACAGCCCCTGGCACTGCTGCCTCCTGCCCCAGGTCGCAGATGCCCCGCGTGCCAGCCTTTGGCACCTCCCTGCAGAGCGATGCTGAGCCTTGTTCGTGGCCAGGGCATTCCTGTTTCCCCTCTGTGCAAAGGCTCTGCTTTCCTACTTTTCTCATCTGTTCACTGATTTTATCATTCTGCAGAGAGGCCCTCCAGCCAGGAAATGGAGATTTCAAATTGCACATATCACTTCACATTGTGGTATTGCATCAGCAACAAGACTCGATTTTTTTTCCCCCTTTAAAACATGCATTCATCAAGTTCCATTCAAATCCTCTTTCCAGTTGTGTCCTGATTCTGTGCAGTGTGGATTAGAGGAGTAGGTTCATTCAGAACTGTTGTGCTGGGGTTTTCTAGCCCTTAAATAATTTCTCTTTAGAAACAGAGCTGTTTCAATGCCCAGCACTAAGCATGGCACTCTTCCATGAGCAGTACTTGTGCTGTAATGAATAAAAATATTTATTTTAGACGTGACTGGGATAAAAAATGGGAATGTAAGAAGCTATAAAGAGGTAAACACAGAGCTCAGAGGATTTCTAGGTGCACTGTGTTTGTGTGTGAAGTACTCCTGCCTGCCCTTGGCTCAGTGAAAGGTCTTTTTCTGGAGGAGTTTGGCATTCTGCAGGGCTGGAAAGGTGATTCTAAAAGCCTCATTTTCCCTGGAATATGTGTAGATCTCCCATTCCTTTTTTCTGGAAAGGTTTTGGCATTCTGCAGGGCTGAAAAGGTGATTCTAAGAGCCTGATTTTCCCTGGAATTTGTGTGGATCTCAAAGACCTTTTTTTGGAAGGATTTGGCATTCTGCAGGGCTGGAAGGGTGATTCTCAAAGATCTTCTGGAAAGATTTTGGCATTCTGCTCTGCTGGAAAGGTGATTCTAAGAGCCCGATTTTCCCTGAAATTTGTGTGGATCTCAAAGGCCTTTTTTTGGAAGGGTGGTTCTAAAAGCCCGATTTTCCCCAGAATTTGTCTGGATCTCAAAGGCCTTTTTTTAGAAGGGTTTGCCATTCTGCAGTGCTGGAAAGGTGCTTCTAAGAGCCTGCTTTTCCCTGGAATTTGTGAGGATCTCAAAGACCTTCTTTTGGCAGGATTTGCCACTCTGCAGGGCTGGAAGGGTGTTTCTCAAAGACCTTTTTCTGGAGGGGTTCGGCATTGCGCGGTGCTCGAAGGGGCATTCTGAGAGCCTGGTTTTCCCCAGAATTTGTGTGGATCTCCCATTCCCTTTTTCTCCCCCAGGTGTCCGTCACCCCAACATCATCTGTGACTGCTGCAAGAAGCACGGGATCCGAGGCATGAGGTGGAAATGCAAAATGTGCTTCGACTACGACCTGTGCACCCAGTGCTACATGAACAACAAGCACGACCTGTCGCACTCCTTCGAGCGCTACGAGACCGCTCATTCCCAGCCGTGAGTGCTCTGCACCCCCAGCACGTTTCTGGGGCTCCCTTCCATCCTGGGGCTCTCCAAAACCTGCTCTGTGCACCCCAGGGCTGTGCAGAATAACCCAGCAAGAGCTTGGAGCCCAACTTGCACGTGTGTGATTTACAAGGAAATTTATGTGAATACTTCGGGTGGTGCTCAGTTTTGGTGATTGGGTTTTAAAGGGTTTGTTCTATACAACAATTCCAGTTTCTGGGGCTCATCTCCATCCCGGGGCTCTCCAAAACCTGCTCTGGGCACCCCAGGGCTGTGCAGAATAACCCAGCAAGAGCTTAGAACCCAACTTGCACGTGTGTGATTTATAAGGAAATTTATGTGAATACATCGGGTGGTGCTCAGTTTTGCTGATTGGGTTTTAAAGGGTTTGTTCTATAGAATAGTTCCAATTTGTGGGGCTCAGTTCCATGCTGGGNAGAATAACCCAGCAAGAGCTTAGAACCCAACTTGTATGTGTCTGGATAATTTAATAAGAAATTCATGTAAATAATGCTCAATTTTTACTGACTGGGTTTTAAAAGGCTTGTTCTATAGAATAAAATCAAACTTGGTTATGTTTTATGGAGCTGATTAAAAAAAAAAGGCAGCAAACAGGAATCTGCAGAGTGTTTTTATCAAGTGACAAAAGAATGATTTCTGCTCTGGCTTTTCTCTTCCTCAGCCTCCCCCACAATTAAATAATTTCTCAGACATGCTTTGCTATTTGCTCTTCTCAGGCCACAGGGAGGCTGACAGGGATCTTGCACTCCCAAATTGTTGATTTATTCTTGGGGTCTATTCACTGAAGAGCAGTGACTCTCACTTACTCCTGCTCTGCACATTAATTTTTTTGAGATGACTGCTGCACTGATGCCTGTGGAACAGCATCTGTAATTTTACGCTCCTCCATGATTTGCCAAAATATGGGAAATCTGTTCTCCTGTCCTGGGGAAGAGCTCAAAAATAGTCTCACCAGTACTTTTATTTGCATCTCCTAAAGTGGGCATGAAGATGAATCATGTAATCCTCTTGCCTTCAGGAGAAGGAATAAGAAATCAGCTTATCTCTGTCATTGATTTCCTTGGTTTTTTTTAAATTTTTTTTGCCTGCCTTTGATAATATCACTGTGCCTTGCATCTGTCTGTGGAATGCAAAGTGTAATTACTGTGCTCAAGGCAGAGGTGTGGGATTTGCAGCTGCTTTTTCTGCCATGTGGGAAGCTCTGCCTGCAGCTGAATTTGCCACAGTGGTGCCAGCCTTGGTTGACTCAGAATTCTGAGTCCTGGCACAGGAGGGATGTTGCTGCCCAGAGAATCTCCCCTCTGAGCTCTGAGATTTGTGTTTATTCCCCCAGATTAGGGAGTTTCTGGAGCTTGTGTTAATATGAGAAGCCAGCCAGATCCTACTGTGAAATGAGCTTCACAATTTGGTGTGTCTATAAAAATGCACTTCTCTATAAAAATAGACATGAAGGGTTTTTTCTCTTTCTATTAATAACAGAGTTATCTCCATAACTATACTCGGGGATGCCTATTTGTGTCTTTTATTTGAGCTTTAAGGTACATCATTTTACTCACATTTAAATTAAAAATAAATAAAAGGCACTGCAGCAGAGCAGCCCCAATTTTCTGCCCTGTGCTGGGGATTTCCCAACCCTGCAGGTGGGAAATCCTTTGGGCAGCAGAGCCCTGACCCTCCCCAGGAGCACCTGGGATGCTGTCCTGGATCAAAAAGCAGATTTCTAGGTAATTTCTCCCCAGGACTCATCCTCTGCAGAACTTTTTCCTTTTTTTCTGAGGAATCTGAGTGGTGGAAGATGGAAACAGAGCAGTTTTCCCTCACAAGGCTGGTCTGTGCCTGTGTGCAGGCTGCTGCTGGAGCTGGGCAGTGCAGTTCTTGCTGTCAGGGTGAAAAAGGGAGCCTGGAGGGTGGCCAGGAGCCCTGCCAGGGCCAGAGCTGTCCTGTGGGAATGGTTTGACTTTCCCAGAACCTGCAGCACTGCTCTGGAATGTTGTGGAAGCACAGGAGAGCTCTGTGGAGGTAGAGCAGGATGTGATGTCTGATGGTGCTTTGGTGGCTTTTTGCTTGGGTTGGGTTTATTTTTCCTAAATTCTTTCTCCTTTTTTATTTTTTTTTTCTGTGAGTGTGGTTAGAGAAAATGTGATATAAATTAACTTTATTTGACAAAAACAACTCTAGACATAGGCCAGAGTGCCTGATACCACATCTTTATAAAATCAGCACTATTCTGATTTACATTGCTGTGTGTTAGCAGGACTAAGAGGAATAAGGAATAATCTTCAGGATAACAGAATAACAAGCAGCTGATAAAAAAAAGGAAATTAAAAAAAAATGAAAACAAAAAGAGGCACAGCATGAGCCTGTCAGGTGTGGCAGTGATTTCTGGGAGCCTCAGTGAGGGGCAGGGATAAAACAGCAGTTTAATTGGATAATGGAACACCTTTCCTGCTGTTCCTGCATGGCAGGTATTGATTCCAGCTGAGTTTTGGGATGGAGAGGAATTAGAAATTTTCCAGGAAGAAGCTCCCTGTTGTGGAAAGCTGCAGTTTTAAAGCTGAATGAAAGGTTCACGTTGTGCTTCTGGGAAGTCACTCAGCTTTTGGAGCAAACAGGTTGTCAGAAATGGGTTTGCTTTCAGGACTGGACCCAGGGTGGCACAATAACTGCAATAAATGTGTGTTTTCTGCAGCTTTCACACAGGGAGCTGGCAGATGAAATCCCTTTTCCTCAGAAATGCCTTGCAGTGCAGGGCAGGAAGCAGTGGGAACATCTTTGCTTTAATGCAAATGTGATTTGTTGGTCCAGGGTTCTGGAGAGGGCTCTGCATTAAGGATGGGATGTCCTGGAGTGAAGCAGAGGGCACAGATCACCTTTGAACAATCCATGGAGAGGATTTCTGTGCAGTAAGGGAGCTCTGAGCTGTGGAGACACTTTGCCTTGAGCACTGCAGCATCCTTTTCAAGAACAGAAATTGCCTGCTTATGACTCACTGGAACTATTGCTTAGATCACTCATCTCTCTTTTTCTTTTTTTCTTCTTTTTTTTTTTTCCCCTCCTAAATGAAGTAGAAGACAAAGCCTTTGGCAGTTCCCTAAGGACAAAAAGAGAAAATCAGAGTATTTAAGAAGTGGTGATAAATGCTGTGTGGATTTGGGGTTTGTTTGCCCAGGATTCTCCCACCTCCTTTCTCTGGCAGGGAATGAGGATCCTTTGCTTCTTCACAAATTCCTGCTGCTGCTGCCAGAGCCAGCCCTGGCCACCTGAACCAACACCTCCTGTTTGTAGCAGGTCACTAATCCCAGGATTGAGGAGGATTTAACCCCAGACAGGCAGGCACAGGGTTCCCAATCAGTTTTCTAAAGAAGCTTTGAATACACCTTTACCTGGAGGCTATTTCAGCTCTTAACATGACCTGAGTTTGAACTTGAAGCACAGGAAGTGCTGATTATTTGTTTAAATTTTGCTATTTGAGGTAATCTCTTCCTGACCTCCTAATTTGTTATTTTTTATTGTCTTGTTTGGTTTGAATTTTATGGCTGTTGTGGGAGAGGTTCTTATCCTTGGTTTAAAAGGATGGAACAGCTCAGTTTTACTGAAGAGCTTTTTTCAGAGTTGTATCCATTTGCTGAAAATGTGCTTAGTAATTGGAAGATAAATCAGTGTCTGTGAGCAGGGCAGCAAAACAAAGTTTATATTAGGGCTGGAAAAGTCAGGCACACTCTGGTGAGTTCTGCAAATAATCAAACCTGAGATAATCTGATACAAAATATTAATGTTGTTATTTTCCCACACAGCACCAACATTTTGCTTGGATCACCTGCTCAGGGCTGGGGCTGAGTTGAATTTCAGATGTGGTGCATTTTACAAGGCTATTTTCTAGCCTTCTCTCACCAATAAATCACAACCTCAGTAGTTTTTCACAAGCCCTGGTTTTTGTTTTTGTTTTTTTCCCTGGCAGACAATGGAGCTGGAGGAGCCAGCTAGCTGCACAGGGAAATGTTTTGTGTAATCAAGCCCAAGAAATACAAATATTTTCTCCCATTGTGTTTTATCCTGTAGTCAAAACAGAAATTGCAGTTATTTTCATGTGTAATTCTTAAACCAGCTCTGTCTGGTGGAGTTACCAGCTGGATTTGGAAATCAGATCCAGGAACAAGTGCATGCTCTGATTTAGGTCTGTGCAGTGCAGACCCATTCAAGGCAGTTTAATAATCCAGCCTCCATCTGTGGCTGCTTCTGCTGAGAGCTGAACTAACCCAGCAGCTGAGTGACAACTGCTGGGTGTTTGATTACTGGGCAATAAAGGGATGCAGGTTTATTTACATGGTAACCTCCTCAACAGGTGTTATTTATGCAGTGGCAGTTTAAGCTAAGAAATTTGGGTGAGGAATATTTGGAATCAAATGAATTTATTAATATGAATTTATTTTTTTTTTTATCTGTTAATGGATTTGTAGGATTTTACTTTAGGGAAAAAAAAAACCACCATGATTTGCCAGGTAAATTGCCTTTTCCTCTTTAAAAAACCCCAAACATGAGCACCAAGGTGTGTTGTCATACTGGGGCTTCCCTTGTGTAATTTGGATTATTCTGTTTGATTTCTAGAACAGAGATTGTATTTCCATTATATATTTTATGTTTATCTTTTCTGGAATTACATGATCAAAACTGCAAGCAAGAGAAATCTTCACTGAACCAGCTTTAGCCTGGGTTTTGAACTAATAATGATGTTTGGAGGATGATAATGAGACATTTTCACTCTGTGTGCTCAGTGGTGTTTCTGCAGCTTCTCAGTGCAATATTCTGCCTTTAAATGCTGTGGATGAGCATCTCTGAGAGCACAGTTGTGAAAAACTGTCTGCAGAAACCTTTTTAGTTCCCATTTAGTAGCCTTGGTCTGAAACCTTCCCTGCTGTGGCTTTCCAGAACAGGATTTGATCTGTGTTACTTTGGGGGTTACCAAAAAAACATAACTTTTACTTATAAAGATGTGCTATAAAGATACAGCTGGTTTTGTCAAGAGCTGTGCCTTCTCAAGGAAGGAGAGGATTGAAAAGGAAAAAAAAAAATCTGGGTAAAGACAGTTCCTGAAATAGGTTTCTGTGATCCTGATCCCTCTCCAGCATCCTTGTCTTAGTCTGGTTCCTGCTTGAGCAACCAGCAGCCATCTGTCAGAGCTGCCTGCCTTTATCCTCTGCTGGAAGAGCTTCAGGAAAAGCTTTGCTGGGGGGATTAGAAAACCTGGAATTTCTTGCATTCAGGTCACTTTGGCCTGTAGTTCCTGCAAGATCTTCATGTTGGCTTTTCTGGAGGTGGATCTTTGTGTGTCCTGGCAGGGATGTGGGTTTGTGTCTCCCACGAGTTGAAAATGGGGTTTTTCAACAGAAAATCTGGTTTTTCTGGCACAGAAAAGCTGTGCCTTTCTGAAGGGATGAATGTGATATTTATGGCCTGCCACCTTACAGGGTGACCATCCCTTCTGCTTCCCTTCATTGTGTTTATTTCTTCAGATAAGAGCCTTCTGCAGCAGAAAAATCTCACAGAACACGTCAACCATGCCTGTTGTGAAGGAGCTCTGCCTTGCTGCTGCAAATTAAAAGTAGTTTTTGTTTAAATTTCTCCAGATCCGTGGATTTGGATCTCCCATCCCTCACTTTAAATGAGGGATGATGCTGCTGTTCAGATGCTGCAGCAGAGTTCTCAGGGCTGTCAAAAGCCAGATAAACACCTCAGAGAAACTTAAGCACAGGCAGAACATCCCCAGGGAGTGGTTCCCAGCGTGCTGGAGAGAGCCATAACTTCATTCTGTGCAGTGCATGCTCCCAAGTGCTTTCTGGGCTCTGCAGTCATTTCATATCCTTGGAATTTGTAGGGCAGAAATGGCTGCAGACTTGTGCTGTCATAATTAAAGTTGTTATTAAAGGCAGCATCCCAGTGGTTAAATTTGTCCCAGGGGTATTTTTGCATCACACTGGGCAACTTTGGTTGTTATCCAGTATTTGGAGCAAAACACTGAATTAGGTTAAAACTTTTATAAGAACCATTGGCTGAGGAAATCTGGTGCTTGCATCACTCTTTGGTGGTGCTGTCAGCAGTGGTTTAAGGCAGGGGCAGGATTTTGGTGAGGCTGGGGAAGGAGGGCAGTTCTGGGGGTGGCCCCCAGCATTTCAGCAGGACAGGAGAGAATTTTTTACATTTTCCTTTTTTAAGGAAGCTCAACTTTCTAAATTGATCAGCTTTTTTTTGGTCCCCGTCCACAAATTTCAGAGGAAGTGGCAGGCTAATGTGAGAGTGTTGAGCTGGGGAATGACTGCTGTTACATGATAATCCAAAAAGGGAACTTCTGCTAAGAATAGAATGAGTGCTGGATATTTTGCTATTTAAACATCTTAAGCTCAACTCAGTGCTTAATTTTACTATCACTGAAAATCTTTGCATTGAATCCCATCCCTTGTGAGAGAAGGATTTGGAAGAGAGAATTATATTTTTACCACTTTGTCTCAGGGCTTGGCTCAGACATCTTTGATAAATTATTAGAAAAACATTGAACAAAATGCAGTGAAAACAACTGAGCTGTTTCAGAGGCTGTACCCAAATCCATGCTGGTTTTTGAAGCCAGTCTGTAGTGCCTGACACAGTGCAATAAAATGAATGCTGAGCAGCAGCTCTTTTTAGCTGAGCTTTCCCTCCACTGTCATTATCTTCTTTCATAACAATATCCAGCCTTCATGGTGCTTAAACCAGACAAAATCTCAACCCTCCAAATACAGGGCCTTCATCTTCCTCCTGTTGAGCTCCAGCCTGGGTAATTAATGAAAAAATCAGTGATTATAAGAGCAAGGCATAAATAATCTCTCCCTCTTTTGAAACACACAAGGTTGTAAACCACAGGTGGGAGGACTGGCAACAGGTTAAGAAAGGTGAAAGGCTTAAGCATTGGCTGGATAAGTAAACAGTCAGTTCAAGCATTAAGCTTTTTATCCTCCTGAGTCTCCACCTTCCCTCTGGAGGTATTAGATGGAAAATAAATGCAGTGCTCTGAGGTCAGCCCTACCCCCAGGAAGCTTCCCCTCCCCTTGCCCTGTGGAACAGCTGCTGAACTTGGGTTGCTCTGTCTGGGCTGGGAGTTGCCAAGAGCCAAGTCTGGCTCCACTGGCATGGATTGGGGTGACTGCATGACTTCTGCAGTCACCTAGAAAAGGGGATTGTACCCTGGGTGAGCAGCCAGGCAGGTCCCCGTGGATTTTGGTGGCTTGGTAACTCATGAGAAGGCTTTGTGGCAGCCTGGGGACAGCACACCCAGAGCCAGCAGAGAGGCTGCTGTGACATTATGGGCATTGGGAGCTGCTTTAACAGGACATCAGACCCCCTGTTCACTATCACGTAGGTACCTTTTTGCTTTTCCCTGCAGCTGGAGGGGTCTGTGCTGGGGCTGTGGGTGCAGGGCAGGTCTGGGAGAGCCTGGGAATGGTCCAGCCACAGCACTGCTGGTGTGAGCTGCTCTGATTTTCTGCTTGCAGAATGTGCTGAGCTCCATTAATGCCTCCAGTAATGTCCAGTACCCTAAAATAAAGGATGGTCCTCGTGTGACAGCCCTCAGCTGGAACAGAGCTTTGTCAGTGTCTATAACAACAACAAATTCATTTATTTCCTCTGATTTTGTTTTTCCAGGGTCCTAGTGAGCCCTCGACAGAATCTGACTCGCATCACATTAAAAGGGACTTTCCAGGGGGCTAAAGTGGTCCGTGGGCCTGACTGGGAGTGGGGTAACCAGGATGGTAAGCTGCTTTTGGGATGTCCTGTGGAACACCATTTGAGATTATATATTTATATATTATATCCTTTTTTATTTTTGAAAATTGCTGTTTGAAAATCTGCATGCTGAGCAGCAACTTCTAGGGCAGGTGTTCAGGTGATGCAGGTGCCTGTTCTTTAGAGTAATTAATATCCATTGTTTTCTTGTATTTGTTTGTCAGATATCTGTGACATATACCATGCCCAGGGTGTGGGGAGGAAGTTTTGCTGCTCCTCTTTCATAGATGTGAAAACCCCTGGGAACCATCCTGGGAGTTCTGGTGTAAAATTGAAAATGCACACCGTGTTACAAGAAAATAAAGACTCCTCTCTTCTTGAAAAAGCTTTAATTGATAGTGGAAAGCTTGTCTGGCTTTGTGTACAGTATCCATTTTCTCTTGGAGTTCTGTGGAATGTCCTTATTTAGATACTTTAAAGACCAGTGAGGAGAAATTCTCTCTAAGGAGGGTTTCACATGGTGCCCTAATGAAGGACTCTCTTGTTACTGAAGAGTGGTTCTTGCTTTCTGTAGGAATTGAAACCTTCAGGCTGAAAATGCAGTGGGACAAAAAAGCCTTTTTAAAGCTGCTTTTGAGGTGTAGTGCCTGTCCCCAGGTCACTGATAGCAACTCCTGTGTGGTGCTCCAGGGCTGAGGGAGCTTTCCTGCCCGTTTGTCCCAGAGCCCTGCGCACACACTGGGATGTTTACAGCTCCTTTTGCCCCCGAAGAATTAAGTCAAAAGTTCAAAGGTTTCAGAAGTTGACTCTGCCATTTATTGCAGCTCTGGGTTCAGTGGAGGATGTAGATCCTTGCAGGGTCTGAGAGCAAAAGCAGCTTATGCTCGATACAGCTTATCCATCCTTTTGAGATCAGAGCAGCATTTACATGTCTGAGACTTGTGTTGCTTACGGTGGTGCTGACCTGAAAGCAGCTCCCTGAGCAGGAGCAGTGACAGGAACCCTAAATCCTCCCTTCAGCTGCTCTCTGGTTTTGGGGGAGCTGTGAGAGGAACCCAAAATCCACCCCTCAGCTGCTCTCTGATTTTGGTGGAGCTGCCCCCATCCACAGCCAAGGTCTTGTCATGAGTAGAGCTGCCTCCAAAACTCAGTGTTTGTGTTGTGCTTTTTAGCTGTGCTGATAAATGAGGAATTCAGCTCCTTCAGATTTCAGCTCCTTCAGGATTTCACCTCCTGTAAGATTTCAGGACTTAGCAGACAATCAGAAGTTCCTCAGTGAGACAGATGTTGCTGTCCCCATTTGGGGAAGTCCTAGGGGAGTGCTGGGACTTGCCCAAGTGCACCACAGAGTGACTGTGGGGTTGGGAATCTGCAAAAACCCTGATTGTCTTCACAAGGCTCAGTGTTGTCTCTTGGATCAAAGCACATTGCAGTGCCCAGCCAGGTTCACCTCCACACGACCATCCTCCTGTTCTGGATTCTTCCAGCGGCTCCTTGCATGAAGGAAACAAAGTTCATTTGATGTTCTCCCATATGGATGGTGTCAGGGAGAGATTTAAAGATCCTGGGTGGGTTTTGCAGCACTGCTGACATTTTTTTGTAGCCACAGTGTGGTGCCATGACACCACGTGTGTGTTCCTTAACTAGGCCGTGCTCCTGCACACCAGGAATTCTCCACAGAATCATTCCAAAATGAATGGCTCGCTGGCTTCCAGCAAATTTAATGCAGAGATTCCCTCCTAATTGGTCAAAATGAGTTGTCTCATGATCCAGTTTTCCTGATTTTCTCTTCTTTTCCCCTCAGGGGGTGAGGGTAAGACTGGCCGCGTGGTCGATATCCGGGGCTGGGACGTGGAGACCGGCCGCAGCGTCGCCAGCGTCACCTGGGCAGATGGAACCACCAACGTCTACAGGGTGGGCCACAAGGGAAAAGTGGACCTCAAATGTACTGTGGAGGCTTCTGGGGGCTTCTACTACAAGGAGCACCTCCCAAAATTAGGTGGGTGGAGATAAATCTTTGCTGGGTGAAGTCTTTGTTGAGAGGTTGTGATTCACGTGGCTGTTGGCGCTGAAGCCATTTTTTGTTTGGAAGAATAAAACCAGCTCCTGATTTTCTAAAGTTCCCACATAATGGGCATCATTTGAGATGATTTGGTTTGTGTGTGAATATACTGCTTGATCTCAGAGTGGTTCATGAAATAGTTTGGCCTTTCAGTGGTAAAACCATCAGATCCCCACAGTTGTATCCCAAGTAATACAACTTCTGCTGGAAATACAGGAAATTCCCACTCTGTTACAGAGAATCCAACTTTTCTCACTTTTGTTACATTTGTCAATCCAGAGCTTTTCATTCTTCAGGCAAGCTGTTGTGCACTGTGCTTTTAGAGAGCAAACACTCTCCTGGTGGAGCCAAAAGTGTGTTCAAAGGGGGAATGTGACCCAAGGGAGACTTTGGAGAATGGAACAGCCAAAAATTAGAAAAAGTGATGGGAAAAGGTGATGTCTGTACTGGCAACTTGCTGCAGTCCCCCTTTCCTCTAAAGTCCAAGGAAACTCCTAGTGCTTTTGGACCTGAAGCTTTTTTTTACCCAGGTGTAATTTAGTTGTGGGGTTGTTTTTCTTTTAATGAGGTGCAAGGACAATCTTTGGCTCCCCTGAAGGAAAACAGAGGGGTCTCTTTTTGTGTTTACAGCATCAGAATCAAGATTTTTATCAGACTTTTCAGATAAAACTTCTCAGGCAAAGTTTTATCAGTCTTTCTCAGATTTTTCTCTCCCTGAGCAGCTTGGCAAGAGCATGAGGGGAGGGAAGGGTTGGATGAGGAGCCTAATTCCAGGGGTATGGCTGCCTGGGAAGGGTGGGAGGGTAAGGAACTCCTCAGAGGGAGTTCTGTGCCTGCCTGTGGAGGGGAGAACTAATTTTGGGTGCTGTGTGGGCATGTCTGAACACAGTTGTGGGTGAGTGGATTGCTAAGAACAGCTCCTGGTGTCTGCCACGGCCCGAGAGGCATTCCCTGCTCTGCAGAGAAACAAAATGTGTCTCGTTAGAGCTGCTTATGTTTAATTAATATCCAGTTAGAGTTAAATCCTAGTGATTTCTCTGCTGCCCTGTAGAGTTTATAGGCCATAAAAAGGGGTTTGCACCATTCTGCCCCAATGAATGTTAATTTTCAACCTTTGTAAGGAACCAGTGAGGCACCCAAGGTGTGTGACTGCACCCTGCATGCCTGTGGGTGCTGTCCTTGTTGTCCCCAGGGAAACCAGCTGAGCTGCAGAGGAAGGAGAGCACAGACAGGCATCCCTTCCAGCACGGGGACAAGGTGAAGTGCCTGCTGGACATCGACATCCTGAGGGAGATGCAGGAGGGCCACGGGGGCTGGAATCCCAAAATGGCTGAGGTATGTCCCTGGATTCTCCCTGGGTGCAATTCCAGCCTCTCCCTCACTCTGCACTGCTCAGGAAGTTACCAGAACATCTTTGTGTGACCTTAAAGTTGGGGCTGAATCACAAATACAGATTTTTTTAGTGATAGGACGCTGGAGTCAGAGTTATTTTTAGGATGAGAATGGCCTTGTGGATCCCTGCAAAAGTCTTGGAAGCAAAAAAAGAAAAAAGGCTGGTTTGTTTGTTTTTAAATGAGCCACAGATCTTTTCTTTGGTATTCTGGATCCATTCCTTGTTTGGCTTCTTTTGTGTTGTGCATTACTGGTAATTAAAGTTATGTGTTTTGCCAACACTGGGCTTTGTCCTTGGCCAGGGCTAAAACTTCTCAGCCCATTTCATAATTTTGAAGCTTAGTCTTGCCTTTAAATTGAAGAGCCATCAATCTGCTGTCACGTGTTGCTTTAAAAAAACCCCAAAGAGTAGAGGAAATAAAGATAGAAATTACTGTAATAGCATGAATAAATGCTATAAAACTATCAAGATATGTGAAATATCTATCCTGGCCCAACCTGCCCTGTAGGTAAGCAGGCTTTTTGAAATCAGGGTTTAAAATGTCAAGACAAACTCTGTCATTTCAGTTTCAATGTGGAAATCTCAGCATCTCTTGAGCATCAGCCTCCTTTTTTTTTTTTTTTTTTGGAGTTTTTTTCAGCCTGGCAGGCAGGGACTTGGCATTTTCTGATTAACTTTACCAAAGCTGCCAGTGGAGCCATGACTTTTGTTATTCCAGCTCATGAATACACCCCCAAAGCTGTAGGTTCTGGATTCTGGATGTTGCTGTGTCTGTTGTTGGTTGTTAAACCTCTGTGCTCCTGAATTCCTGTTGTTGGGGAATGCAGGGGTAGAGAGGGATATTAAACAGAAACAGCAACCTCCTGTCACCTCAGAAATGGGCATTTTTTACCTCTTTATAAACCACGAGCTGCTCAGAACCTGCCAGAACAGCAGATCTAGAACCCTGCACCACACAATGCTATTTTGTTTTGTGTACCTTGCCCCTTTTTCCCCTGTGCCTTGCTGGTATTTTACAGTGCAGAACAAGGTTGGGTTCCCTGCCCACCTCTGTCATTTGGAAAAAGGACAATTTGTGCTGCATTTTCAAGCATTTCTGCACTTTGTATGCCCATCCCTCTCCTCCCCCAACATGCTGGTCTTTCAGAGGAGCTTTTAGAGGAGCCTTCCCTTCCTTTTTGTAGAAAAACAATATTTCCATCTCATGCAGACATTGGAAATGCTGGAATTAACAGGAAAATGCAGAATTCAGGACTGGGAAATGCTGGGCTTAGTAGGAAAGTACAGAATAAAGGTTTGGGACCACTGTGGATGGGAAATGCTGGGTGATTTAGCCATCTATACCTTGGATACCTTCTTTCCCCACTGTTAAACAACATGATTTATTTAGGGGCTTTCCCCTCCTGTTTTTTTTTTGGTGTCCAAAGTTCATTGGGCAGACAGGGACCGTGCACAGGATCACAGACAGAGGGGACGTGAGGGTCCAGTTCAACAGTGAGACCCGCTGGACTTTCCATCCTGGAGCCCTGACCAAGGTAGGGAATGCTGCAGGGAAGTCACTGAACCTGCTGGGTTAGGGCTCAGTGTGTCCCCAGAGGTGCTGAGGGAACACCCTGCTCTTCTAAACACAATTATCCTGTTTTATGAACTTTTGCAAGTCCTTCAGGTAAACTCACTTTCTTCATTTCAGCTTCCAGTCCCCTCATCCTTCTGCAGCTGCCTTGCCCTTGTGATGAACCTTTTCCCCACATAATTTCCCTTTGATTTTTTTTTTTGTTCTTCCTTGTTTTGTGTCTCCACGTTGTTCTTTTTTGCATCTCTGTCTCATTTCTCTCTGATTTCTTCTGAGCCTTTCATCCAGCCCTTCTAATTTGGTGGCTGTATTTCTAAAGCTCACAGCTCTGGCCTTCCTGAGAGGTTTGAGGACTTTGAGAAGTGAATGATTAGAAATAGAGATAATTAGGTATAGAAGAAGCTGCTGGAAGACCACAAAATTCTGACCTGAGCAAGGTCACAGTGCTAAAAACTCCCAATACCAGTGGAAAATGCAGTGTCAGACTGTTTTGCACAAAATTAGTCTGCTCTGAAAAATGTGTTTTGACACTGCTCCCTTCCTAGCTCAGTGAGCTGAGGGAGCATATGGCAAATTACCTGCACAGGTAAACCCTGGTTTCCCTTTTCTGTTTTAAACAACAAACAGATTTAACTTCCTTATTAGAGTGGATTAAAATCTCCAGTACCAAGCCAGGTGTAGCGAGGAGATGGACCAAGAAAACTTCCATGCTTTATTAATTAGAAATTATTTGGAACAAAAGAAGTTAGGAAACTGCCTGTTCCAAATTATTTCCCTACTTAAATGTGCACTTGGCTTGAGAGAGAATTGGACTGTGTTTATTTTGCAGCTCAGTGGTTACAGCTTTCTTGGTAGTTTTATGTTTTGCAGTGCTGTTTTTTGACTCAGTGGGTGTCTTGTTCGTTGGGATTTGGGGAGAGGGGCGGAGGAGCTGCTCACTATTAATATTTTTGTCTCTGTGTATGTGTGTGTGTGTGTGTGTGTGTGGCTTCATCCCCCAAAAAGCTTATGACTTTCTTTTTCTTGTAGCTCAACACCTTTTGGGTTGGTGATGTGGTCCGGGTGATAGATGATATGGAAACAGTGAAGCGGTTCCAACCTGGTCATGGGGAGTGGACAGATGAGATGGCACCTGTGAGTGCGCGCCAGTTCCAGTTCCAGGACAGTCCAGTAACCTCCTGAGCTCCCCCAAGCCCTCAGCACTTAAAAATGGGCTTGGATCCCCTCAGAATTCCTGCTGGGAAGTCCCTGCCCAGCCCCTGGTGCTGGTGGCTCTCGGTGACGCCGTCGTGGCCACGGCACCCAAATGGGACAAGAGGGAATCTGACAAAAAAGGATTTGGCTGCCACCAACTCGTGAGAGGTTTCCAGCACCAAAGTCCTCTCACAACCTCCCTGATTCTCTGGAATGAGGCAGGGAGGTGGAAAAATGGTCTGATCAGCCCAGAATGGCTAAAAAGTGGGATGCAGGTTCCTCCAGGAGCAGTTAAAGCCCAGAGGAAGCTGTGCCCAGTGCCAGTTTGATCAGTTCTTATCAGCACCTCCCTCCCCAGCCATTCCCAGAGTGTCTGGGAAAAGCCTTCCATGCCAAATCAGTGAGAGAGAAACTGGTGAGAGCCCTCTGGTGTCCTTGAAGTGGGAGCTGTCTGCGAGTGTGTCACTTGTCCAGTGCTTCTTTTCACACAGCAGGAGCTGCAGCTTTACAAAAAATAAAAAATAAAAATTAAAAAAAAAACCAAACCAACCTAAAAAACCCTGGCTTTGGGTCTGGGAACTGCAGCTTTGTGGGGAAAAAAAAAAAAATCTTCTTTTTTTCCTTGCAGACCCTGGGGCACATTGGGAAGGTGATCAAGGTCTATGGGGACGGAGATCTGCGGGTGTCAGTGGGGGGACAGTCCTGGACCTTCAACCCTGCCTGCCTGACAGCCT
Source organism: Phainopepla nitens (assembly GCA_013400175.1). Classification (NCBI taxonomy): domain Eukaryota; kingdom Metazoa; phylum Chordata; class Aves; order Passeriformes; family Bombycillidae; genus Phainopepla; species Phainopepla nitens. The sequence continues at coordinate 71,834 of VXBQ01002476.1, forward strand.
ACCAGAGGGAGGAGGAGGCCAACCTGATGACCACAGAGAGTGCCAAGGAGTCCAAAAGTGAGGGACAAACCTGGTCCCTCAGGGGCTGGGAGCTCTTGGATCCACATCTTTGGGTGGTGGGAAAATGCAGATGTCCTTCCCTGGGTGGAGAACTAAAGTTGAGCTGTGCCTTACTGGGCAAACAAAGCTGGGCCTTGGGAAAATGCAGGGTTTGGGACTTGGAAATGTGGGATTAATGGGAAAATGCAGGATTTAGGACTTGGAAATGGTGGGATTAACAGGAAAATATAGAATTTAGGACTTACTGGAATTTAGGGCTTGGAAATGCTGGGATTAATGGGAAAACACAGAATTTAGGACTTGGAAATTATGAGCTTAATGGAAAACACAAAATAAAACCCAGCTGTGCCCTACTGGGCAAGCAAAGCTGGCCTTGACAGGAAAATGCAGGATTTAGGACTGGGAAGTGTTTGGCTTAATGGGAAAATGCAGAATTTAGGACTTGGTAATGCTGGGTTTAATGAGAAAATGCAGAATTTAGGAGTCAGAATTGCTAAGCACAGCTCTGCCCTAGGTTCAGTGTTTGCCTCATCCTTGTTGTGTCTCAGTTCCCTGTTCCATCCTGTTTCCTGTACAAGAACACTGATTCTTGAGGGCTTGTGAAATCTTCCCAGGTCTGTGAGTGGAACTGTTGTGAAATCAACAGTTGCTTTGCCTAATCTGCCCTGAAATCGAGTTTGGGATCACATGGTGCGTGGAGGGGATTTTTTTTTTGGTGCTTTGCACATCTGCTCAGAAATTTTTTTGTGGCCTGACCATCCTTATTTCCTCTGGGTGTCAGGATCATGTGGGAGAGAGCACAGACTTGCCAGGATTTTTTTGTTTTCCTGATGTAGATGAATCTGGAGCTGTTTGCTCAAGTCAGACTTGAGGCAGAACTTGCAGAATTTTTGACTTTACACTGCTGGGGAGCTGTGACACCTCTGTCCCCTCAAAAACTGAGAATTGTGTGGTGACAGGTCCATTTTTGTCTCTTTTTCAGGTACTTTGGTGACTGTCCTGGAGAAGCTGCTGTCCCAGAGGACAGAGTCAGAGCATGCAGGGTGCCTGGTCATTTGTGCAGCCCTCAACAATGCAGCCAAAGTCAGGGAGCTCCTCCAAAAATACCCAGACAAGGCAAGTTTGGAAGACAAAAATGCTTTTTTTTCCTTTGTTTCTGCTCTTTAAAACATCATAATAAAATTTCATAGTCAAGCAGGGAAAAGCATGTGAGAAAAAGAATAAATTTTTTAGGCTTATTGTTATCTCCTAACAGTTGGAATATTATTTTGCTGCAGTTTAGGATTAAATTCAAAAGTGAAATGTGAATGCCTCTATTTTGTGGCAATAAACCTGAACCAAAGTCCTTACAGCACCTTTTCAAGTTGGCTTTTCCCAGATTTCCTGTGTGGCTACTGCAGCTGTAGAATGAGGGGGAGAGGGGTTTATCTATAGGAAACCAGGAGCACATATCAGAGGATCTGCTGGAAAAGAAAAGCAGGGGTTGTGTCTGGCTGTGCCTGTCCTTAGAGGACCTTGTAAAATCACATTGTTGGAATCAGGAGGGAGGAAAGCTGCCCAGATCTGTGCAGTGTCTTATCTCATGTCTGACTGGAGCTGGGCTGGACTGGTTGCTGGACAATTTCTGTGCTTGCAGAATGCCAGACTGTCAGGATCACATCTCCTGAAACCTCCTCCAGGGAGGGGCTCAGGGTTTAGCAACAGAGGAAAAAAAAGAACCACCAAAGTCTTTCAGCAGTGTGTCCTTGGAAACCATGGGTAACAACAAAAAGAGGTTTTGTTGGGGCTGTGACCCAGGATCAGCTCTGAAGGAGCCCCTGTGAAGCTGATTGAGTGGTTATTTGTCTGGTATTTATTATACTTCTTTATTTATAAACTTAATGGGGCTTCTGAGGATGGAAAGGAGACACAAATACCTGCAATTCTCAGGTTGATCCCAGATAGGAAAGTCCCAAGAGTAAGGAATCCAGTATATGATCAGTTATTTTTATTAGACTCCTATTTCTATTCTAATATTAATAAATTAGCTATTTCTGTTAGGGTCTTATAGAGAGATCAGGCTGGATTTGAGGCTGACTTAGAGCAAGCTGGAATTGCTTGGCAGGGTTTTTCCAGCTTATTCAGCACTGTCTGCCTCGTGTAAATGGAGGAACAGCAGTGATCTCTAATTCCTCTTTGCCCAAAGACCTCACCCATCATTTTGAGCCTACCCAGGGAAGTGCTGCCTCTCCTGTGCTCTAACTGCTGCAGGGAAAAATCCTTGATTATTAACTTGTTCTCCTTGCCAGTCTGCTGAGGTTTTGTGCCTCCTTCTCCTCTCTTAGCCTCCCACTGGTTTCAGTGGCTGCTTTGCCTTTTTTTCTGCCTCTCGTTCTTCAGTGCCTTTAATTCTCCAAAACTCTCACTGCAGCACTTGAGCCCAGAGATCTCCCCTGCAGCCACTGCAGCCACTGAAGTACCTGCAGCAGCACAGCACAGCAGGGACTTGGCACCTCCAGAGCCTTATGCAAAGCTAATTTGATTTCCTCACACATTTTCCTCTCGGGAAGGGAACTGTTGGCAGAGGTATCAAGGAGTGTTGTACTCGCAGGCACAGAGCAATTTGGCAGCAGGGCTCTGCAATTACAGAGCTTCCAGCTCTGTTCTCTCACTTCTCCCCTCTTGACTAAAGGTGCTGCCCCTTCCCTTTCCTTCCAAAATATTCTGGGACAAGGTCAGCTGGGAGAGCAGCCAGCAGGGCACGACCCTGTGGCATTTCTGGGCTATTCCCACCCTGCTCCGGGCACAGGATGGGGTCATCCCTAATTTTCTGTGTCTCTGCCCTTCCCAAAGGTGGATGCCAAGAACCAGGGCAGGACTGCCCTGCAAATTGCCTCTTACCAGGGGCACCTGGAGGTGGTGAAGACGCTGCTGCAGGCACACGCCAACGTCGACCTGCGGGACGACGAGGGGGACACGGCGCTGCACTACGCAGCCTTCGGGTAGGACACGTCCCCTCCTGCCACCCCTGGTGGAAAACTCCCCTCCTGCATCCAAGTGGACACTCTGGGGGAAGGATGTGTGCCTGGTGAAGGATTTTCTCTGGTTTTTATGTTGGGAATTGGCCTTGGAGCTTCAGCTCGCTGGAGCGTTTCTTCTGCTACAGCAGCTTCCTTCTTTTGAGGATTTCTGTCTAGCACAGGATTTCTTAGCACAAGGATTTCTTACCCTTCACAGCTAGGTCAGTTCCCATGCTAGGAATTTTCAGGGGGAATCAGAAAAAAAAATTGATAAGGAGGTTTTAGTGATGAAGTTTTTTTCAAGGGGATGCAGGGAGGTGATTTAGTGGATTGAGATCAGTTTGGTTGGTTTGTTTCTCTAAGTTTGTGTGTTTTACAGAGCAAGGTGAGATTTTGAATTGTGTCATCAGTTAGCAGGGAAGAATTCATCATTAAGAGTGGGAATTCCTGTTGGTTTGGAGCAGACAGCACAAATTAGGAAGGTTTTATGTGGTTTTTTAACACTGAGAGGAAGTGAGGTGGGGCTGAGAGACTACAAAACCCCAGTTCTGTAACTTTGCAAAGAGAAAGGATTTGCAGTGTTCACTGGATTGACTCTAATCTGGTTTTTTCCTTGCTTTAAACCAGAAACCAGGCTGAGGTTGCCCGTGTGCTGCTGGCTAAGGGGGCCAGTGCAGACCTGCTGAACAATGCCAAGTGCACAGCCCTGTACGTCGCTGTCAGCCAAGGCTTCACAGAGGTGGTGAGGGCCCTCTGTGAGCTCAACTGTGATGTCAACCTCCCAGTAAGTTTGGGATTGCAGGGATTTGGAGCAGGGAGGTGTTTTTGAGGATTTTTTGAGGTGGATTTTTTTTTTTTTTTTTTATTTGAGGGGAGGAGGGGCTTCTTTAAGTCTCACATCTTTTATAGAATTCAAAAGTCGTGCTCTGAAAAGGCACTGGGAACTATTCCTGAATTTCAGTGCCCTGAAATTCCAGATTTGAGTCTGCCCCTTCTTCATCACATCAGCATTCTCTGCTGGACTCAGGCTTCCAGGGAGAGCTGAGCTGCTGTTCCTGTGTGTTGTGGCCACACTCCTGTTCCCACCCATCAGACTTTTAAGATTTTTAGGGCAGGCAGTGATGGTGACTTAGACCCAGCCCATTTTTAGGGTTTGCTTGTGTGCTGGTGGGGCTGTTCTGTGCTGGGTCAGTCTGTCAGAGCTGGTCAGGAGTCTCAGCAGCTCACAGTTTGGAGTTTCTGGGGTTGGTAACCTGTGTTTGCTTTGGTCTCCATGTGTAGGATGCCCAGGGAGACACCCCCCTGCATTATGCTATCACTCTGGACTACAAAGTTGTGATTGAGATTCTCACTGAAGTCCCCAACATAGATTTCACTGTCCAGAACTGTCAAGGCTTCAACCTGCTCCACTATTCTGCCCTGAAAGGCAACAAGCTGTAAGTGACAGGTTTTTTTTCCCATTTTTATGCCTTTTGCAGATGTTAATTTGTGCTGGCTGTCTAAGAAGGTGACAGATGGGGTTCTGGGTAGTTGGTTGAATATTTCTTGGGTTTGGATATGGCTGGATAGGGCTGTTGGCCTCCTTCAGGCCTTCACAGGAAACTCCTGCCTGCTTTCCCCATCCCATCTTTCTCATGCTTCCCTAGGCTGGGAAATCTCTGTTTCTGGACAGTCTCAGATATTTGGGTTCACACCTGGAAGGACAGGAGAAGGTCTTAGTAAAGACTGGGAGCCTCTGGAAGTCCTCCAAAGATAAATCTGCTCATTATTTTCAAAGCACTGTGACTTTCCCCTACTCTATTAAATGATAACTGAGGGCTTTTGTTGTATCCTTCTAATTCAATTTGTGGATTTGAGGGACTGCTCTTCATTGCTGGTGTCAGCACTGCCTGGTAAAACATGGACATTGGAAACTCCTGAGCAGGAGAGGCAGAAATGAATTCTTCCATCTCTAATAACCTCTCCAACTCTGTAGAGCCATAAAGAAGATTCTGGCCAGGGCTCGGCAGCTGGTGGACTCCAAAAAGGAAGATGGATTCACTGCCCTGCACCTTGCTGCTCTCAATAACCACATGGAAGTGGCTGAAATTCTCATCAAAGAGGTAAGAAATAAAACCACCATCAAGAAAACCTGTCCCACATTTCCCAGCCACTGCTGAGTTAACACTGGGAGCCACAGGGATGTCCCTGTCCCTTTGAAGAGCTGGCATTGTTTGCCAGGCTGAAAAGCAGGGATTGGCATTCCTGGGGGATTTTCCTGTGGCACTGGCAGGGAGGAGAGAACAGAATGGGCTGGAGCTGGACTGTTGAGAGAAGATAAAGTGGGATTTGGGAGCTGCCAGGCCCCACACTGTCAGTTCAGCAGCCACATCTCCTGTGATGCAATTGCTGCTTTTCCAGGGTCGCTGTGACGTGAACGTGAAGAACAACAGGAACCAGAGCCCCCTGCACCTGGCTGTGATCCAGGGCCACGTGGGCATGGTGCAGCTGCTGGTGAGCCAGGGCAGTGATGTCAATGCTGAGGATGAGGATGGGGACACGGCCATGCACATCGCCCTGGAGCGCCAGCAGCTCATGGCCCTGGCCATGGAGAAGAGGGAGGGGGAGATGGGAGCTGCCCTCCTGTCCAAGGTGAGCACCATTCCAGCAGGAAAATGCTCTGTGCTGCAGTCCCAGCAGCTGTGGGCTCTGAGGGGGTGAAGGAAGGCAGGGGAGGACTAAATTCCCCTCCAGTTCCTTCCTGCAGTCCAGATGGGGAGCGTGGAAACCAACCTTGCTTTGTGGGAGAGCAGGAATAGATCCTCCTGAATTTATAGCATGAAACTTGACATAGTCAGACAACAATTCAGAGCTGTCTCTGATATTTTTATGAGCATTGTGTGCTTCTTTCCTGACATGGGAAAGGTCATGAATGCAGAGCCAAGAGACTCCTGGGTTTAATTCATGCCTGAGAACCACAGCAATTCATTTCTGTCTGATGGCATGGAAAATATGAGGAGAGCTGACCACAGACACCCCAGTTATCTGCAGATGTATAGCAGGGGGAGAGGGGAGATGCAGCAGCCTGAAGGAGAAAGGGGAAGCTGTTACAAAGCCTGAACTGGATTTCTCTGTGCTGCTCTGTATCCATGGATATAAAGATCTAGAAATCTCTGCAGGATAGGCCAAAGGTGCAGGAATAATTTAATTCACTTGAAAATACAACATTGATTGTTATTTTTAAATTTTTTTTTAATTATTAGAATAAATGAAACCACCAATTCCTCCTTTTTGGTGCTTGGAAAGGGCCAGTGCATTGCTCTCCCATCCAGCTCCTTACCAAACCACCAGGAGATGATGGCTTAAATCCTGGAATTCCTAAAGAAGGACCTGTGCTTGTCATTCCCAATATTATTTACAGTAACATCATCTCTAAATGCTGTAGATTCCTTCACATCTAATTTTACTTGCCCTGACTGACATGCTCTGATCGTTTAAGTCAGTGGAATATGTGACTTGACTTCAAATTATTTGGGATCAGGCACATCAAAATTTGCCTCTTTAAATAGCTGTCACTTAGGGCCCCTGCAGCAGCTGTTCTGTGGGGCTTTCAGCTTCTTCCTTTTCACTCCCTGGAGAAGTGAATGCCCATTTCTCTGATTTTAGGGATTATCACCAGGTAGGGTCACTCTTGAGGTACTCTTGGCCCTGGAATGTAAGATTTGAACCCATTATTTACCTAAAGGCAGAAAGAATCTTTGTGTGCTTTCAGAAGGTTGCACTTCCAAGTTTTAAGTACAAAGTTTAAGAGTTTATTTAGATTTTGATGCAAATCAGAGCAGAGGATCAGAAGCTTCTTGTGTTGACAGTGTGTTTCTCAATTTCTTTTAGCTGCAGGCTTCTGGCTTATTGGGAAATGTGGAGCTGAATGTTGGGACTGCCATTGCCTGCTACTTAGCACAAGAAGGAGCAGATATTAATTATGCAAATCATAGGGGAAAGTCTCCTTTGGACCTCATTACAGATGGAAGGATTGTCCAGATCGTCAAAGACTTCTCACAGAAATTCAGGTAAGGAGCCTCAGGAAACCTTTGCAAACCAGAGTGTTGCAAACCAGAGTTTTCCCCAAGCCCTGGTGTCTCTGCAGCTGCTGCAGGAGGGGTGCAGAATCTCTGAGACCCTCTGGATGTCCCCTGAGCAGGTCCTGTTTGTCCTGGAGTTTCTGAAGGGGTGATGTGAGGGTGTGTGCTGAGTTTGGAAGGGTTGGGAAGGGCAGATTAATGAGGCTCTGTGCAAACTCTGCCCCTTGGCAATCTGAGGAGCCTCTGAGACCACTGAGGCCAAGAGCAACTTTGCAGAGAAGTCCTGGGTTCTGTTTTACTTTCGTTTGATTCCTCATTGACAGATATTTAAAGAGAGTGCAACAAAAGAGTGGCCACCAAAACCCACAGGATTTATTCCAGGGCTGGATAAACCCTTGTTTTGAAGCTGATAAGAGAAATAGCTGAGAAAATGCCAAAGGGAGAGTGTGGCAAGTCAAAGCTGGCTTTATCTCGGGTTCTGAGAAGCGTTTGTTTGGATTTGGACTTTGCAAACATGAAAGCAGAGTTCTGTTTGATCTGAGGGCATAGGCTCTGTGCTGTTCCTGCTGGAGGAGGAACCACCCAGCAGTGCTGCCATTGGCCACTGCAAATAACAGGTGAAAAGTGTCCCTTCAACACCTTCCACAGGAATCCTGTCAGTGGAGTTTGTGTTGGATTGAGGTTTTTTGCTTAAAAAATGTCATTTCTGTCAGGCTGACATTTCTCATTACTGCTTTCAGCAGATGATTGTGCTGTTAGCTTACTGTTACCTCCAAAAGAGCAGTTTCAAATATTAGAGATCCCTGCTCTTTTGCTCTTTTCCTTTTTTTTTTTT
>VXBQ01002476.1:79796-100796 GCA_013400175.1 Phainopepla nitens
CCTTTTTTTTTTTTTTTTTTTTTTGGACAGAGCTGGTCAGGATCCCAGCTGAGTTTGTCCCAGCAGAGCAGGGAAGGTTCCCAGGTTTACCCACCTGAGCCTGTGCTGCTGGGGGTGTTACCCAGGGGTAATTCAGTGTTCCCCACTGCTGAAGGAGCTTGTGGCTCACATTTCCTGCTGGTTTTGGTTGCAGGGAACAGCAGGTTTCTTCTGAGAGCTCTACCATCACCTGCAGCCTTCGCCGTGTGCACACCACGCCCAACACCATGACCAACCTCAGTGTCTCCAGCGTGGCAGTGCCCACAGAGTGCCTGGTCTGCTCAGAGCTGGCCTTGCTCATCCATTTCTTCCCATGCCAGCACAGTATTGTGTGTGAAGGTGAGTCCACACTGATTTATTTTTTCCCCCCATTTTTTTAATGTTTTTGTTCCCTGTTCCCCCCACCCAGCTTCCCTCTTTGCCCTGTCAGAAATCCAGCCCTGCTCAGACACAGAGCTTTTGTGCTGTTTGTGTCCTGAAGCAACCCCAGCGTGATTTCAGCATCTCAGACAGCCAAAATTATCTCTGAAAAACACAGAATGTTCTGCCCACCTGCTGCTTGGGACTCCAGGCAGCTTTGCTTGGGCTTGGAGATGCCTGGGTAATTCAGAGGGAGAGCCAGTTCTGGCTGTCAGTGCTTCATCCCCCAGAAACCTCCTGAGAAGGATTTCCCTCTCCTCTGGCTTTCATAACTCTTCATTCTTCAGGATTTCAGCTGATTTAAGGGCAGCCTGCTCATACTTGTCAGCAAGTTCATCTCACAAGGCACAGTGTGACCACAGGGAGTTTGGTCAGAACTCTGAGCCAGAGCTTCATCCTCTTCCCCCAGAGCTACAGCAGCTCCAGGAGCACAGAGCAGGGAGGATTTAAAGGTGTTGTGTTTGCTGCTGACCTGGGAAAGATTAAACAAGAGAGTAGGGCACAGCTCAGAAAGCAGGTAGTGACCTCATTCTGTGCAGGAGCAATCCCTTAATCACCCAGGGAGGCCTGAGCTTGGTCAGATCTGATGTTCTTGAGTCTGTTGTGGGTTTAATTGTCATCTCTCCTTGTGTCACCCGTGGCAGAATGCTCCAGGAGGATGAAGAAGTGCATCAAATGTCAAGTGACAATAACCAAAAAACTGAAACAAGGTATGTCCTGGCTGTTGCTGCTGGTCAGGGCTGTGGGGAGGGTCCTGCACAGGGTGAGTTTGAAGGGAGTCAGTGATTTTCAGTGAAATAAGAGAGTTCATTTCTTTTGGCTTTCTGTATGTGTGTGCCTGTTGCATTATTCACCTTTAGAGAGGAAAAAGAAGAGTAGATTTTAATAGATTTTCTCAAGTGTCTCAGGCCAAGCTCAGGCTGCATAGACAGGACATTGAAGGGAACTTTACCTGAGCCTGGCTTATTTTATATATTGAAGGCAAACAAAAAAAAAAAGTCTGGTTTCACATTGGGTGATTCAACAGTGAAAATTCATGAGGGAGGGAAAATTACATCTTGTGCAAGCCTTGCTTCTCCCTTGGCTGAGAAATCAGTGTCTGTGCAGGGCTGGCATGACCCAGCTATCCAGAAATCTCAGAGCTGCAATATTTCAATAAAGCTCTTCAGCCCAGTTTCAGACAGATTTGTCTCCTGTCCACGTTTCCTGTGTCAGGATGAGCTGTGATGTCAGCAAGGCAGCAGCAGCAGGGTTTGCTTTTGCCATGGGATTGATGCAAGTTGTCACTGAAGCCTTTTCCAGAATGGTTGTGAGGGCTGAGATCACTCTCAGGGCACGTGGGGATTTAATTGCATGTCCTGCTGCTCCTGACTGAGCATTGTGGGCTTTTTTTGGAGTCAGGCTCAAGCCTTGTGATTTGATGCCTGGAAAAAAAAAAGCAGGAATCAGTCCCATGGCATTGGACATACACAGCTGGCAGAGCCAGAGCTCCTCTTTGGAACTCCATCGTGCCAAAAATATCACTTTTGACCTGACAGTGGACAGCAGCATTTGTCTTTGCTGCAGACTGGCAGCACAATAATGATGGGAATTCCAAGTAAGAGATTTGCAGGCAGATTTCCAGTGGAGGAGGAACATCAAGGTCTCTGAAATACCAGCAGGATTTCCCTGGCAGTGATGTCTTCAGTGCTTGCCTTTGACAAAGTCACTGTTTCAAATCAAAGTGATTTGCAATCACTTCTTGCACCACCAATGTGCAACTAATTCCAGAATCCTGAGGAAAGGGACATCTGTAGTGAAGTGTAAAGCTGCCTAACCAATGATTCAGGAGCAGAAGATGAGCAGTGAGAGCTGCATTGAGCTGAAACCAGGAGAATATTTATCCAAACTCCAGGATTTAGGATTCTTTCATTTCACAGAGTCAACCAAATGACTCTTATTTATGTAGCTTCATTTATATAAAAATCAACACCAGTGATTCAGATGGTTTCTTCTTGTTTGACCATGTGTGTCCTGAAAGACACACCCCCATTTCTTGGATATTTCTTAGCCAGAAATTGGAGTCCCAAGTGTGACCAGGAGGTTGAGAGAACATCTGTAAGGATTCCTGGATTAGTGGGGCAGAATATCACAACCAGCTTTGACTATTTTCACTTGAAGGGAGCAGCATATTCCAGAGCACCAAGGCAGGAGTCTCAAAACCAAACCATCCCAAACACACAGAAACCACTGAGCAAGCAGAGAGAAGTCTGTAACAAGCATCACCCCAAGGATTTTTATTTGATCCCCAGCCAAGACTTGAGTGCAGAGAGTGCAGGGAGGGTGAGATGGAGTGCAGGGAGGGTGAGATGGAGTGCAGGGAGGGTGAGATGGAGTGCAGGGAGTGCAGGGAGGGTGAGATGGGGTGCAGGGAGAGTGAGATGGGGTGCAGAGAGGGTGAGATGGAGTGCAGGGAGTGCAGAGAGGGTGAGATGGAGTGCAGGGAGGGTGAGATGGAGTGCAGAGAGTGCAGGGAGGGTGAGATGGGGTGCAGGGAGGGTGAGATGGAGTGCAGGGAGTGCAGGGAGAGTGAGACAGAGTGCCGTGTGAGTGGGATGCTGCTGCTGCTGAGGGGCAGGAGGCCGTGGCTGACCCTGAGCTGTGCCCACAGACAGCACGGAGGTGGAGTGCAGCCCCAGCTCCGAGTGCACGGAGCAGAGGAAGCTGATGGAGGAGCTGCAGAGCCGCTACCGGCAGATGGAGGAGAGGATCACCTGCCCCATCTGCATCGACGACCAGATCAAGCTGGTGTTCCAGTGCGGGCACGGCTCGTGCCCAGACTGCAGCACGGCCCTCACCGTGTGCCCCATCTGCCGCCAGGCCATCCGGGAGAGGATCCCCATCTTTGTCTGAGGCTGCTCCCCTCCCCTCCCCTCCCCTCCTGTGCTTCCCTCCCGCACGAGAGGCGGGCTCTGGAGGGGTTTGGAAGCACTGAAGGGATGTGCCAGGGGAGGAGGAGGAGGAGTCCCCTCGGGGTGTCCCAGGGAAGGGACAGCTCCTCCCTCACCCGTGCTGCTCATCTCCACCACACTGAAGCGACCAGACTTGCAGAGCAGAGCTGAACAGATTCCCTGGGATGTTCCAGAGGCAGCCAGGACTGCTCCAAGAGATCCCGGGATCAGCTCTCCCAGATGTCAGGGACAGGGAGGTGATGTCCCAAAACAGCCCCCTCTGAACCCCTGGGGCTCAGCAACAGCAAAGCTGGATGTCAGGAGGTCCTAAAGACAGAGCGTGTGCCTTAGAGAAAAAGTAGTGAACACTGATTGGAGAAAATCTGTTACAACAAATATTTCTGACCTCTAAGTGACACTCTTCTTCTTCTTCTTCCATGTTTTATTTTTTTTTTGTTTTTGGCACAGCCGTGTGTTCAGACTCCTGAGCTTTCTATCCATAATGCCAAAGGCAGGTGTTAAATACTCCAATCAAAGTGTATAAAGAAAATAAATAGTAATAATTAAGATACGAGGGAGAGGGGGAAAAAAAAGGGATTTCATTTTTGTTTCTTTGTTTTGCAGCAAAACTTAATAAAATAAAAATATATATTTTCCTGAGCATTAAAAATGAATGTACAAACAGTAGCTGCACTATGGATCCAGCTGTATTGTTTTCCAGCTGAGTGAAGAATTATTATCCACTGAGTCATCCTGTAAAGTGAATTTTGGTGGAGGTGTGGCTGTTTGTGTGGGGTGATGCCCAGACCTCCTGTTTGTTACGTATTGGAAGCAATATTTAAACAAACAAAACAAAATTCCCGTGTTCCTCTGCTCCCTTTGTTCGTTAGCAAAGAGGTGGCAGATCTTTTAAAGAAATGTTGAACTGTGTGGAATGTGTGGTGGTTATGGGAATATTTATTATTTATAACCCGATGGTGTTTTTCTGGTGTAAACTTCAATTTTAACACATCAGCTTATCTCAGACTTGGTACAAAAGGTTTCTAAACCTTTTGCTTTGGAAGTGTGGCTAAAACTGTATTTTTGTATTTTAAATAACTTGTGAACTTTGTATTTTACAGGCAATGTGAGACTGAGGTAGAAAAGAGAGGGAGATTTTTCTTGCAAAGCAGAGTCAGGTAAAGAACCCACCTCTCTTTTATGTTCCCACTCATCTGTGCTGCTCCCAGGATTTCAAGAGGATTGGTCCACCCACAGATGGATTAATAATATTAAAAATAGGTAATTAATACATCCCACCAGAGAGCAGCCACAAAAATATCCCCACCCAGAGAAGCAGTTCTTAGTTCACTGCAGATTCACTTCATTATCCGTGTTTTTGGGAAACCTTTCTCCCTCATTTCATCCCCAAATTTCTGCTCTCTGTGGTCAGGAGTGCAGGGCTGAGCTCCTGCCTGGGTCAGGCCAGTGCAGCACTTCTGTGAGCAGCAGCTCAGACTGACAGTTAAGCAAAAATATTCCTTTTCCTGTGCCAGCTGGAGCTGTTTTCAGCTCATTTGTTATTCATCAGACCATGGATTTTTCTAGGAACATCAGCAGATGCTGATCACGAGGGGCTGCAGGGTACAAAGTGGGAGAATTCTCTTTAGGCCCCACACATTCCTGTTCTCCCCTTCCCTGGGGAGCATTGCTCCCTCTTACAGCACACAAAACCCTTTTTTAGCTCGTGACCCACAGATAAAGCACAAATTTTCAGTGCCATTCCCACAGGAACCACACAGGAATGCTGGGTTGTTGGTTTTCTTTTCTTTTCCCCCCAAGTTGGGAACTGAAGGGTGAAACCTCTGAGTGCTTTTTAAAGGAAGGGCTGTGTGAGGGTTTCCTGATTCCTTCCACATGGGCCAAGGAGGAGCTGATCCCTGGTAAATCACATTCCCTGCAGATGAAATCCTGATCCTGCTGCCTTGAGCCATCAGATTTTGGGTTCTTCTCCTTTCCCAACCTCTGTGCAGAACCTCTTCTCCCTGCACTGATGGTTCTCTATGCAGCATCTCTCAGCACAGGGTTTGCTGTAGTATTTGTTGTCATAGATTGTTTTTGTGTTATTTTGGGGACTGGCATGAAGCAGTGCCTGTGTCCTGAGAAATGGAGCAGAGACACTGGAAATGGTGCTGAAAATAACATTTCATGGAGGCTGAACAAAGGAAAGGAGAGAAATGCCGAGACTAATCCATAGAGGTGAAAAAACATTTATTTTTGAGCTAAAGGCTGCCCTGGGGAAGGGAGCCACGTGCTGTGTGTTGTGCACAGCCCTGCTTTAAACCAGACATTTCAGCAAGTGAGTGAAAAGAGCCAAGCTGAGGTGATGGCACAAGGGGAGTGCATGGTTCTGTGCAAATGATCCCGTGTTTTGTGTTCTCCACGGCCTCTCCTTGCCCTTTGTGGGTTTTATGCAACTTTCTGCCCCATTCCTTCCCTCCTGAGAGCTGCTCTGCTTCCCAGAGCTCGGGATGTGCGTCCCTGGATGTTGGCTTGGAAAATCCCAGCTGCCCAGAGAGGAGAATGCAGGGAGGACAAAGCAGAGTCAGTTCTGTGCCCTGCCCTGCTCCCTTTTCCCTGTCAGAGCACATGGATTCCCTCAGTGTCATGAGTTCCACTGCTCTGAGACACAGAGCAGTGCCAGGAATGTTTCTGCTGCCCAAATAAAGTCAGGATGACAGATCCTGCCTGGAGTCCAACCCAAATATCCACGCTCCAGAACCTCTCAAGCTCAGCAGAACTCTGGAGCAGCAGCAGCAGCTGCCTGGTGAAGGGTGGGGAATATTTCCAGCAGTGCCAGCCAGGCTTCAGTGCCCTGGTGGCTCCAGGGGAGCAGGAGATTTATCTGGTGTGCACAGCAAGGAGTTCCTGAGGCTCCCTCAGCTCCACCAGCTGCATCTGGGAGTCCTGAGTGCTCTCCTCATCTGACTCTCATTGCCCTAAAACCCGAGGTTTGTCTTGGCCTCAGGGCTGAGCTGGTTTCTCAGCAAATATTTGGCTTAAATGTAATGGTTTTGGAAGCTCTCTGCAGCCAGGGGTTTGGTGGGGTTGGATGTGCTGGATTTCGGTGTAGATGGGCACAGTGCATGTGGGGAGGGAAGGCAAAATGCTTTCCAAGAAACCCTGCTCTCCCTTCTGATCCACCCAGGGATAACCTGGCAGGGGAGCAGGATCCTAAAATGTCACAGAGGTGGTGAATCATCTCTGCAGCCCAAGATTCCCATTCAGCCAGCACAAGATAAAATAGATGGTGTGCAGCATGGTCTCTTCCCATTCAGAATCGTTCCATGACTCATGGAAAAGGGTTTTCTTGGCTGTCCTAACCCTTAGGAGCTGCATGGAGAAGTATTCAGAAACAGTGAGGACCTAAAAATGCACTTCACTAAAGCTCTGTGCACTCACTTAGCTGTGCTGAGATGTATTTTACAAAAACTTTTACCTTCTTTACATTGTGAAGGAAATTCTTGCTCCCCTCAGGCTGTGCTTGTGTGAGTGCCCAGACTCTGCTTTAAAATTCAGCTTCTTCTGCTCCCCTGCACAAAAATGAGTGGGTGCCACAAAAATAAGGCACCGAGTGGGTGCTTGGAGGGTTTCAGCTTCCTTTTCTGCCAGATTCCACATCGACCTCGGGCAAATCTCTTCACCTGCCCCGTGCTGGGGTCTGAGCCCGTCCCAGGTTCAGGAGGACACAGCCCAGCCCTGGGGGACATCAAACATCAAACTGCCCCGAGGCAGGAGAGGTGGGCGTGCAGTGCATAAATTAAAATCTCCCTCCAGCACTGCTGAGTCCTGCTGGCTCTGGGAGAGGCACTTAAAGCTGTTCCCTGACTGAAACTCAATGTTCTTCCAGCTCTGTGTTTGATAACAATATTTTTCTTTCAAGCCAGTGCTGCCTTGCTGGAGAAGAGCTCTTGGCTGGAGGTCTGGAGCCCCATTCCGAGGCAGCTTTTTCCTTCAAGACTCCCCTCCATCAGCCTTTCTGTTCTCATCTCCAGGCTCTAAAAAAAACTTCAGGCACTCGAGGCACAGATCATTGAGTTGCTCCCTTGGTGCTGTGATTGCAGCTCAAACCACAAACGGGGCTGCATTTGCATTTCTTTGAAGCTCCAAATGCAGGATTTTTTCAGAGTCATGCACAGGCACGTTCCCTGTGCCAGCGGTGCCGCTGGGGAAGGAGGAACCATCCCTAGAAAGCTGCAGCAAGCAGCTGAGGGCAGCCAATTCCTCAGGAGGGAGAGCCCTGGACCCTGGCTCTCTGCTCTTCCTCCTGCTTCCAGCCTCCCTTTGTAATTCTATCCATTGTTTCCTTTCCTTATCCTGTCCTTTTCCTGGGGTCTGAACCACTGCTGCACTCCGTGGTGGTTTTTCTTGGTGAGAATTGAGAAGGAAAATGTTCATGAAATTGTACACCCAGACTCACTGGCCTGATTTATCCTGAGTTGTTTAAAAGCTCCAGGCCAGCTTTAGGCTGAAAATATATGAAACTAATAAAATGTTACAGGCCTGATTATGAACTAGGGTGGAAAAAATTCCAATTAAAGCGTTTTTCATTATTAAAATTACAAGGCTTTTCTGAAACCTTTCAAATGCCTCAGATGCCCCCAAGGAATTTCTATGTGACCTTCCCCCTCCCTGGCATTTGCTGATGGAACTGGGAGCTTGCAGAATTCCTTTTCCTCTGGCTGGGCTGGACTGGGGTTGAGTTCACCCCACTTCAGGACCAGACAGAAAAATGCAGCTGTCTCTGAAAACCTGAGAATTTCTGAGTGAGCTTTTTCAAAAAGCCCTGAATCGATTTGTGCCTGGAGCCTGGAGATGCCTCACAGAACCTCCCAGCTGAAGACAGACTGACAAATCCTTCCAAGCCAGAATTTGGGACCCGAACCCAGCGTGATCTGAAAATACTCAATAACCCAGCTACACCAGGAACTTGCAGATCCCCAGCCAACTTTGGTGGGAGAGGGGCTGGTGTTTACTTTCGTGTGAGTTTGTCAACTCCCCGAGCAGTTTCCCAAGCAGAGAGCCCAGGCTGCTCTCCCAGCATCTCATTTTTCATCCTGAGGACAGCCTGTGACAAATGACGTGGAGCATCCCCAACGACACATTCCAAAGGGCTGAGGTTGCCCCTCTGGATTCCTTTTGCTGCCCTCTCCCCCGGTTTTTTTTTTGATTTTTTTTTTTTGATTACATAAAGCTGACAACTGCAGATTTGCCCTGTGTAGCAGACACAGTTAAGGAGAAGAGTTCATGTCCACCCCAGCTTGTTTCACTTTGCTGCTGTTCCTCGGCCAGCCCAAATTTCAGCTGCAGTAACACGATCCCACTTGGCAGAGCCTGAGAGAATCTTTGGCACATTGGAAAGAGGCTTAATGTAAAGTCTACTCTTTTTTTCTTCTTCTTCTTCTTTTTAATTTTTTTTTTCTTTAGAGCTTTCTGAAGCTCCCCTGGTTGTGCACAGCTCTGGCAGTAGCTGCAGGGCTGCTCACAAACGCTCCAAATGTGAGCTCAAGGATCACAGATGCATTCTGTGCAGGGAATGTCTTGAGTGCCTGCCCCAAAAACTCCTCCAAAAGCTCCTCAGGAACGACATGGATCGGGCTGAGCAACTTTCTGCAGGCAGAAGGAAAAGCTCCCTGTGCCTGGACAAGAAAAAGAGCAGTGGCTGGAGAACCACGCTGGGGTTTTTGTGTCTGTTCCCTGTGCTGGCTTTGCTGGTGGCTGTGGAATATCCAGCTGGAGCTGCAGATCAGGAAATTCAGGTGAGGAGAAGGGACCTGATCCTCAAATGCCTCGGAGGGGAGTGGGGTGTCAAAGAGAGGTGCAGGTGTTCTGGTTAGAGGCTGGAATCTAAATATCTAAATATCGAATTATCTAAGTATCTAAATAGATAAATATCTAATCTAAATTGATACATATATCTAACAGGTCTATAGATAAATAGATCTGTAGACAAATAGATCTAAATAGATAAGTATCTAAATATCTAATCTAAATAGATCTCAGTAGGTCTATAGACAATTAGCCCTAAATAGATCTATGGATAAAAAATATCTAAATAGATAAATAGATCTAAATAAATCTAGAAATCAATCTAAACAGAACAAGGGATCTATAGATAAAAAAGATCTAAATAGAAAACCTCTGTAAAGCCAACCAGAGGTGTTCAGGGCTGTTTGAGCCCCTTTTTGCAAAGGATCCCAAAGGATAATTGTGCACCCAGTGGAGTCTGGAGCTGCGTGTGCAGCCTGAGAGAAACAAACAAGGAACTCTCAGCAGGTTGGGGAGTTTTCCCTCAGAGCTTTGGCTGTTTTCTGCTTTCCCAGCTGAGGGTGATGTGGCACTGCCTGCCTGGGGATTTCTGAGCATCCCTGCACGGCAGGACTCGTGCTCCAGACCCAAACTGGGACCTGCAGAAATCTCAGCTGCTCTCCTGGGGTCCATCCCTCAGTGGGACACTCTGGATCCCTTCTCCCTCCCAGCCTTGAGTTCCCCTCAAGCCAAACAACATCACTCTGAATTAGGACCAATTAACAACACCCTGAGCATGTGATGCAAGGGAGGGGGGCAGCAGCTCGATGTTCATAGACACAAAACCCAGGAGAGGAGGGACCTAAAGGTTCTTTTTTTTATAAAATTAATGGCAAAAAGGAGAAAGGGAAGATCAATTTCTGGGAGTCCCAGAGCTCTGCCATGGCTCCCCCTGTGTTGGATTAAATAAACCCAGGTCCACAGAGATGGGCTAACTGAGAGGTGTTTTAAAGAGTTTATTCCATGCTCAGTCTCACAGATGGGTGAGACCCAGAAGATGTTACAGCAATGCCAACTTATTTCCTTACAATACCTTAGAAATGTTTCTCAGCCTATCAGCTTTTGCCACNTTTTTCTCTGTTCTATTCCACAGCCTTTCTAAGCCAGCACAGCTCATCTCAGAGTGTGCACACAGATGTACAGGTCTGAGCTTTCAGCCAGGCTTTGGGAATCCTTTACAAACCCATTTCCCACACTGGTGCTTCAGGCAGGACCTGGTGCTGTCACCTCAGGCCTCTTGTGTGCTCCTGTGACACAAGGGATGTGGTTTTTTGGCTCCCAGGGCCTCATTTCTTCCATGAAGAAGCTGCAGACAGCTCCTGCTGCCTGTGGAATGTGCTGGGGGGCTGGACAGGCTCTCCTGGTGCAGCTTCTGTCCCATGGCCACTGTCCCTGGCTCTTGGGAAGTGCCTTGGTGCCTCTGGAGCCCAGACATTTTCAGTGTCTTAGTCCAAAAAGGGGAAACAGAGCTGGAAGACTTCCAAAAAAGCATGTTGGGTCCCATTCATTTCCCTCCAGCTACTAAAAGCTTTTCTAGCTGGAGTCAGACGTGTCACAAAATTCGATGTCTTCTTGCTGTTCCATGCTTTAAAGGCACTCCTGGCTTTCCAAGCCTTCTGTTTACTTTGAAGGCATTTCAGAGCTCTCTGAAAGAGCTCCCTGCACAAAGAGTTGCCTGTTTTAGTCATTTCTCCAGATTTACATTTCTTCTGTGGTGAGGCTGGGGAGTGACGGCGAGGAGAGGAGGAAATGAGAACTTTCCAGGCAGAGCTGCAGCACTTGCTGTGGCCAGAAGGCTCCTGAGGCCTCATTTGTGCTCTCCAAGAGGAGAGAGGCTGGTTTGGGATGTGCAGGTCTGGTCTCATCTCCTGGCTACCCCTCAGGCAGAACCAGCAGTGCTCCCCAGCCCCCAGGTGTCTGGTCCAGGCAGTTTTTTATTCTAAAATAAAAAATTTGTGATGTCTTGGAGTGGCTGCCTAGAACAGAGGCCAGGTAAGGTAAAAAGAATAACGTGGGGATTTATTAGAGTCCTTCAACAGGGACACTTTGGGCAGTGAAAAACCTCTGAGGGGCTACACCATGATGGTCACGAGTTTTTCACACAATTATAAGTGTGTTTTATTTACATATCAGGGGTTAATCCTCTGATTACAGCTTCAGGTAATGAAGTCATTTAGCCCCAGTTCTCCCCTCACAATTCACTTTTGTTTGAACTTTTCTGGGCCTGAGGCTGTCCCTGGATCTCAGGCCTGGAGGGATGGTTTTGTCTGACAGAATGTGAAGACACTAACAAACATTATATGGACTTCAGAGTTACACACTAATGCAAGACAGGATTTGAAAAACACAAAGGCAAAAATCTTAAGGCACCAGCTGTCCTGGAGTCTCTCCCATCTCCTCCAAGCTCCTGTTCTGTCTTTAAGGAAGAAGGCCCAGCCTCAGCCCTGCTGATGCCAGCTCCTCCTCGGCCCCCGGCGCGCAGCAGGCGGTACACCATCACCCCAGGGCACCTCAAGTGGGACCACTTCAACCTCACCTACAAGTAAGGCCTGGAGTCAGCCCCAAAAGTGACCTGGGGCCTGGATTTTCCTGCTGTACCCACTGGCTTTGGATCTTGGCCCTGTGGCTTTTGCTGAGCCGTGTGCCAGGCCAGGGAGAGCTGCTAAAGCCACTCCAAACCAGGAATGTTTGGATAAACACTGCTCCTCTTTCTGGAGTGAAACTGTTCAGGGCAGAGTCAGGCTCCCCACAACAAGGACCTCCCTCAGAAGGTCGAGATTGAGGATTAATTCTGTTATCCTGGTGGTTTTTCAAGAGTTCTGTATGAACCTAAATCAGCACCAAGGGGAATCACTGTTGAAAGGTGATCTCAGGATTTCTGTGATCTCAGGGCTCTTAGCACCAAGGGATTTTAGCAATCTCTCTCCCTTTATCTTGGGGAAAAGGCTACTGACAAATAAAGAGTAAAAAGCCCCTGCTGACAATCCTGTGGTGAGGGAAGGCTCTGCTCCTTCCCTTTCTGCTCATCCCAAGCAGGCTCAGCCTCATCAGAGCCTTCACTGCCCATGTTTGCCCTCATGAACAGCCTGGCTTGATACAAAACCTTCTGCTCCCTTTAGGATGTGCTGGGACCAGGGGAGAGCACAATCAGCATAGCTAAAAAACATCCTGAGGGGATAGAGAATATGCCCAGCTTTTCCCAATTGCTCCACTTGAGGCAATTCCCTGCATGCAGATCTTCCTGTGGGACCAGGTAAGTTCCTGGTTCCATCTGTGCAGTTCCAGGGCTTCTGCCAGACTGCACCAGGAATTTCCCCAGTGTTTGCCCTGTGGCCTAAGCAAAAAACTTTTGAGTCTCTATCCTAAGTGATTAGAATTTTTTTTTTCAAAGGAAATAACTTTTTTTCCCTATAGATTTTTTTCAAAGGCAAGAACTTTCCCTGTAAATTTTTTTTTTTCCAAGGGAAGAACTTTTTTTCCTATCAAACCTTTCGTACTCTTTGGAACTCTTTAAAAAGTTCTACCTGAGAGTATTCCACACCAGAGTGTGCACATCCATTGGAGCCCAAGGGTCAGAAACAAGAATTCCCTGCTGCTGGAATGCAGATCTTCCTTCTTCTAGCAACACTGCACAGCAGACTGAGATAGATCAGGATAAAAACACTTTTCCAAGAGAACCTGTGCTGGTGATGCCTGGGTAGGCTGACCTGGAAACAGAGAATAAAAGGATAAAAAGGATTTATTGATAGGATCCAGCTTGGGCAGGGCAGGAACCCCTTGGGGCTGCACCCAAGTCAGACCCACAAATGGGCACAAAATGGATTCCCCAGTCTCCCACTTTGATAGGTTTGGGTCCATCAGCAGATTGGAGTGAATTGTCCAATTCCAGCTCCAGGTGATGCAGCTCCATCCTCCTTGTTCCCTCTCTTCCTCCACTGTTGTTTGCACTCTTGCCCCTAAAATTTGTGCTTGGTGCCCAGCTGGAAAGGAATTGTTTTGTCTCCCTGCTCTGTGAAGAGCTCCCCAACCCTTAACATGAAGCCCAGAACTGCACACTAAATCAGCCCAGAATCTGAAAAATATAAAAGCTAAAGCTTAAGGCATCACTGGAGAGGAGGAACAAAAGCTCTAGTTAGTCCAGAACCCGTGATATAAAGAATATCAGGAATTAATTCACCCCTCTGGGGGGTTATTAAACATCGTTAACACCCAGCTCAAGCTACTCCTGACTCAAACCTCTTGCAGTGAGTGCTGGAAACAGCAGAGAAAGGGATTGCAGCAGCCCTGAGGGCCTGCAGTGTTTGAGGAAGGTGCTGAGGGTGTGCTGTGTGTCCCTGCAGGATCCTGTCCTTCCCGAGGAACCTGCTGAGCGCCAGGGACACGCGCCGGGGGCTGGCGGCGGCGTTCCGCATGTGGAGCGAGGTGTCCCCGTTCAGCTTCAGGGAGGTGCCACGGCACCTCCCCAGTGACCTCAAAATCGGTGAGTGCTGCCCCCGTGGGCCCCTGCACCCGGGCAGGGAGCTGTGGGCTGTGCTAATTCCAGCAATTCCAGTGTGCAGTCCAGGGTTTGGGAGGCAGGAGAGCCCTCCCGGGCTCTGTGGGCTCAGCGGGGCCTCTTGGATAAGGTTTGGGGTGGCCTTTGCCTTCAGCCAGGCCAAGAAAAACTACTTTTGTCTGCTCAAGGAAATATTAATGTCACAATGAACACTTCCTGTGAATCTGGTGGTTGGGAAGCTTCAGGCATTTGCCAAGAATGAACCCTCAAATTCTGCTGCTGGGATGGGATCCCACAGGTGGGGAAAGGCACAGGAGAGTAAGAATCCACAGGGGAGGAAACCCACAGGAGAATAAGAATCCACAGATTCTGACTCCACAGATGGGGAAACTGAATGCTTGGAGTGACACAGCCAGGGTCACACAGAGCCTCAGAGCAGGTGAGGGACTGAGTTTCCCTTTTGCTGATCCCATTGCAGCAGTCACTGCTCCATCCCTTCCCTCCTCCCCTCCACGGCTCTGTAGCTCTTCCTGAATTTCCTGGGGCCTAGAAAAGTTCAATGCTGAGGCATTTTCTGCTCAAGCCCAGCTGTCAACTCTTCCTGGGATTTCTGAGTGTGAAGCACAGATTCCTTGTGCCAATGGCTCAGATTCACCCTCTTTTCACAACATGTTCCCCTCTGGTGCTGCAGGATGGGGTGAGACTCCCAGGGGTCTGTCCTGCCACCACTGGGAGCTCCAGCTGCCCAATTCCAGGGATTCAGGATCCACTGTGATCCTGCTGCTGCTCTGACTCCAGGGCATCTGCTTATTTATGTTCAAAATGCAGCAACCCAGGGGCTATCAGCTCTGTCCAGCTTCTCTCTCCAAAGGATAATTTCCACGTGGTGTTGCAAGAGGAGCTCAGCATTCCCTGCTGGAAAACAAATTCATTTGTGCCCTTTGGGAACAGCTCTAAGTCCAGGGTCACCACGTGGCTGTGTTGCCATCAGTCCTGACAATTTATCTTTCCTTTACAGGCCCTGGAGGCTGGAAAACACCTGGGATCCCACCAGAGACTTCCTCAGTGCCCCAGGGGTTTCCTGGGCAGGCTGATCCTGCTGGATAACCCTCAGCCTGCTGGTTTTTTCCACAGGTTTCTACTCCATCAACCACACAGACTGCCTGGAGTCCCTGACCCACCACTGCTTCGATGGCACCACGGGGGAGCTGGCCCACGCCTTCTTCCCACCCCACGGGGAAATCCACTTCGATGACCACGAGTACTGGATCCTGGGGAACACCAGGTTCAGCTGGAAGAAAGGTAACACAGGGATTTAGGCTTGAGGCTGGGATTTAGGTTTGAGTCTAGGATCTGCCTGATCTGGGAAAGTGCCAACAGAAACACTTGGGGTTTTATTGTGGGGTTGGAAGTTGTCGTTCCTCTGCCCTGAGCCCAGACTGTGTGGTGGCAGAGCCACTTCTTGCTGGAATTACTGGAATTAGTGAAATTATTGGCTAGTTCAACCACATCCTTCAGTTAAAATCCATGTGCTGGATGCTGCTAAGAGGCTCAAGTTTGACTCCGGGCTGTGGAGGTCAGACAAGAGCCTCTTTCAAGACTGGAATCTTCCCAACCCCGTTTCTTCAGCTCAGGGCTGTGGGAGCACAGCGAGCAGGAAGCTGAGGAGGGTCAAACACTGCTGGTGCAGAGCAGCTCTCCTGGGGCCTGGCACTGCTCTGGCTCCTGCTGCTGGGAATTTGAAGCACATGGAAATTATTGGCTCCCTTTGGCCCAAGCAGCTACAGAGAGGATGAACCTGGGGCAGCATTGTCTGTTCTAGTGCTGAAATGTCTCCTCTTTTACACCAGGAGGAACTGTGTGATAAAGCAGAGCTGTACAGCACAATCCCAGCTGGTTTTCCTTTCCCCCAGGGGTGTGGCTGACAGACCTGGTCCACGTGGCAGCCCACGAGATCGGGCACGCGCTGGGCCTCATGCACTCGCTGAACCCCAGCGCCCTCATGCACATCAACGCTACCCTGACGGGCAAGAAGAGCATTTCCCAGGATGAGGTGTGGGGAATCCACAGGCTCTATGGTGAGCAGTCTCTGCAGGGCTTTGCTGAAGTGGCAGCTGGGTGCTGTGGAGCAGTCCTGCTGTCACATGTCACCTCCAGCTCTTGCTTTAGATCGTTCCCCATCCTGGCTCCACGTTGCTCCTCCTGACATTTCACCTAAATTCGGTTGTTCAGTCTCCCCCAAGCCCTCTAACACCTCATCTCCTCCTGTTCCAGGCTGTAAGGACAGGTTATTTATGTGCCCATCGTGGGCAAAAAAAGGCTTCTGTGAGAAGCGCAGGAAGCTGATGAAGAAGCACTGCCCCTCCACCTGCGACTTCTGCTACGGTACCAGGGACATTTCTGGGGTTGGGGTGGGCTCTGCACACAGGGAGGAGCTACAAGGGAGCCTGGGACAGGCTTGGTCTTAAATTTCACTCCAAGGACCAGTGGACACAAGTGATCCAGCTCCAAGCAGCATCTCAGAGATGTGTCTTGTACATCTGAGCCCAGGCTGAGGCCTGGAATGAGGAATAATCAAACATTTATGGAGTGGAACATGAAATTGTCCCACCCCTCTCTGTTTTAGCTGAGCCAGGGAACAGTGAGGCAGAGACAGGCACTGCAGAGCAGGGATGGGGCAGAAACAAGACAAAACCATCTCCAGCACAGCTGGACTGGAGCTGCTCCCAGAACAGGATATCAAAAATGTTCATCACCTGAGCCAGCCTCAGCTTATGGATCCAGATCAGGGGCTAAAGCAGGACCAGGCCAAGCTGCTGCAGCTGTGGAAATAATTCAGATCAATAAATACTGCTGTCCTTAGGATATCCTGGTAACCAGTGCCTCTTTCTTCAGCACAGAGGTTTTTCTTGGGGCCACATTAATGAAAGGTGCAATCAGGTAATTCCAAACCCAGATATTCCAGGGGCTTTTCACACACTGGGCTGTTCATGTCCTCTTCCATAGCTGTGAAAAGGACAAGCTGGTTTTCATCCATGTCAGTTTACACACCACAGAAATTTTATCTTTGCACATCAGTCATGCTGTCTACCCAAGAATTGCTCAGGAAGAGAAGGCACTTTAAAATTAATACTTTTAAGGCTTCTTAAATGATGATTTTGTGAAAGCATTTTGGGGTGGTTAAAGCTCATTCACTGCTGCCATTTCCTTCTCTCCCTGGACAGAATTCCCATTTCCAACAGTGCCCCCCACTCTGCCCCCACCAAGGACCAAAACCAAGACAGTTTCTGAGGGCAGGAACGTCACCTTCCGCTGTGGCCAGAAGATCATCCATAAAAAAGGCAAAGTCCAGTAAGTGCTCTGTCCTTAGCCCAGCCCTCAGGAGACTTCACAGACCAAAATCCAGGAGGAAGAATGACAAACACAGGGTAGAGAAGAATGGAGTTTATCATCTGGAGCTCAAAAAGGATAAAATGCAGTTTTTATATATAGCACAAAGCTAATTCCTACTGTCCAGCTGAATTCCCTGGCTATATTTTGCAAAAAACCTGTAAAATTTAAATTTACCCTTTCAGGTTTTAATTAGTTGCTTGTTACTAAAGTAGGAGCAGGTTCTGGAGGTATCTAATTTAGGTTGGCTCAAATCCATGAGTTGGTTTAGACTTGAGGACCCAAATTCCCATCAACTTCCAGAGATTCAGACTCCCAAATTTCTCATGATTATGCCCTGAAATAAAGAGTAAAACTCAACTGTGCTTTGGTAAAGTCTCTGCTCTACACTTATTCAGCAAAATTTAATAGTAGGAGTAACTAATATTCTGTTTAATTTCCATTCTTTTTCTTCTGACAGCTGGTACAAAGATAAGGAACTTCTGGAATATTCATATCCAGGTTATTTATCCCTCAATGAAGATCACATGAGCATCATTGCAAATGCAATTAATGAAGGAACTTACACTTGCATAGTGAAGAAAAAAGAAAGAATCCTGACCACTTATTCCTGGAGAATCAGACTGAAGCACTGACACAGCCCTGGCAGGAGCCCTGCAGTTCCTGCTCCTTCTGTTTCCAGTTGTTTCTTTGGCATTTTAGATTTAATCTCCAGTAGTGCAACTGAAGTCTCCATCAGCTGCTTTGGTACCTGGGGCAAGAGACTCTGGGACTGGTTACTGGAATGACAAACTTCCAGATTTGTTTTAATGATAAAGAATTTATCAACTATTTGCTGTACAGAGAATTAAAAACTTTTTTTTTTTTTTTTGTAAGAGAAATGTCAGATGGAGCTCTGAACTGCTGCAAACAGGAGCAGACTCTGCCCCAGCCCCTGGGACAGTGGGGATGGCAGGAAAAGGACAAGTTGAACTCTCTGAGTGTTTTCCTGCCATTTTTTACATCCTGGTGCACTGCAACAGAAGAAATTACAAGGCTAAGTCTTAATATTACTTTTCTTTCACTTGCCAGGAGGATGAGGATCACACAAACCCTGTCTGGCTCCTCACTTGTCCTTTCCACCACGTTCAGTTCAAGGATCCACAGAACAGCTCTTCCCCCCAAGTGGTTTGAGGGATTTCCTCTAAGCCCAAGAGGCATTTATTGCTCAGAGCTTGTCCCTGAGGGGTCTGAGCTGCCCAGTTTGGTCCCTGAGGGGTCTGAGCTGCTCAGAGTTTGGTCCCTGAGGGGTCTGAGCTGCCCAGTTTGGTCCCTGAGGGGTCTGACCTGCTCAGTTTGGTCCCTGAGGGGTCTCACCTGCCCAGTTTGGTCCCTGAGGGGTCTCACCTGCCCAGTTTGGTCCCTGAGGGGTCTGGGCTGCCCAGTTTGGTCCCTGAGGGGTCTGGGCTGCCCAGTTTGGTCCCTGAGGGGTCTCAGCTGCCCAGTTTGGTCCCTGAGGGGTCTGGGCTGCCCAGTTTGGTCCCTGAGGGGTCTGAGCCTTGAGTGCTGTTGAGAGGAGGTGATTTCCTCCCTCAGGCACCCAGGATGAGGTGAAAGTGCCACAGGCAGCTGCAGAGGAGCTCAGGAGTGGCTGGCAAAGCTGGGGGCAGGGAACAATTCCATGTCATGGCCAAACTATGCACTGGGGTCATGGTTTAGTCCTGCAGAGCTTCCCTGCACTCCTGCTTTGCAGTGGCTTCCTGGGGAAGCCTCTGGAATCAGGAATGTTTCAGCTGTCCTCCTGCAGGGCTGAGGGGAACAGGGATTTTTGTGTTCCTCCACAGGAAAACAAGCAGACTGCTTTCCCAACTCACCACAACTGCAGCACAGCCACGTTCCAGCCCCACGGCCTTTACCCAGCAAAACTCTCCAGAATGGCCTGAAACTGATAAAATGTTTAGGATTTGAGTTAATCCCCTACTGGCCTGGTGCCCAGCTGTGGTTGCAGGAAAATGTTGTGTTTTCCAGATCTCCCTGTTCCCAGAACAAAGTGACAGCTTCACAAATCAGGGGATGAGATTCCAACATGATTCCTCCTCTCCTCTTTCCCCAGAAAGGGCTGGAATGTGGCCTTGCACAACCATAAAGCTGACTTCTTCTCTGGATGGAAAAAGGGCATATTAAAAAAAAAACCAACAAACTTTCACAGAAAATAAAGTTTCAAGTCTCCATATTAAATCTTTTTGATTTATAAAACAATAGAGTAATTTGTTTTGCACCACTGTAAATACATTTACAGAACAAAAAAAATCTGGTCAGGGAGTATCAAACCCAGCCCAGCTCTCTCCAAGGTAACAGGACACAAACCTCAGAACTGTCATTTTTCTTTTTGCCCCAAATATATTCAGACACAAACAATTTACTTACACAAAATAAAAAATAAACTCTCTTTGCTGTCACCAACATCCCACTTTTCTGCATGTGAAGCAATGAAATCCTTCACACTATTAAACAACTGAAAATGTATTTTAATTCTACAAATTTACAAGGAAAAAAACACCAAAACAAAACAAACTCAAAAAAAAAAGAAAAAAAAAAGAGAAAAGAAAAAAAAAAGAAAAAAGAAAAAAACCCCTAAAAATAAATCAGAAACTGTTCCAGGACTGTTATTTCAAGTTGTCCTTTGTCACAGTTTGTGATGATCCTGGGGTTTTCAGGTAACTCCAGTCCTCTAATGGAATGCAGCAGTTAAACTCCACATTGAATTATAAAACAAGAGCCTTGGAATCTGTGATAATCTTTGAGTTTTTTCACAGGGAAAAACATCTGGTGCCCCTGCCACGGAGAACAGAACTGGGGCACTCAAATCCACTCACATGAATGGTGCTTTTTGTTTTTCTTTGTGGGATTTTTTTTTCCACCTCCTTTTTTTTTCAAGTTGAGTTCAAAACTTGAGGCTGAAGCCAGGTCCTGCAGCAGATGCTCCTTGATTTGTGGTGGTCAGATGGAAACCTGTGTCCTTCAGATCATCATCACCCTGGGAAAGCCAAGCACAGGGCATTGATCAGCTGCATTTACCTCTCCAAATATCTAAACAACAAAAATCACAGTATCTCAAGTTGAGAAACCAATGTTTGATTTAGTGGCATCACAGTTAAGGTTATGCTGGGTGATTTATAATCTTTAAATATTGCTATTTTACAATCTGACACTGCCAAAAGCAGTTTGAGTGTTCGTGGTTCCTGCACCCACTTTTGACTGCATGAGAAAGATTAAAAAAAAATTTAAATAAATGTAAACTTCACTTATTGAGCACCTAATCCAACACACACCCTGAAAGATCAAGGCTAAATAAACTTTTTGCATTATTTAAACTGAGAATGATAAAGCACAGTGCCATTTCAGCCATGCTGAGACATGGAACTGGTCATAAGAATTTTCTAGAATTAGGACCCTAACATGCCACACTTATGGGGCCAGTACAATTCCCATGGAGGGACAGAACAGATATCTCCACAGAGAGAACACCAGCCTGGCCTTTTAGCAATTCCCCAAGACTGGGAAAAGGCATCTGTTTCTACCCCCAAGATCTGTGGCATTTACCAGGCTGTGGGTTTATTTCAAACTCACATCCAGGGATGGGGACCACCACGTCCCTGGGCACAGGATTCCAGTGCCCACCTCACCAGCACTGGCTGGGGAAGGAAAGCTGGACTTCTCTGGGCTTTGGGGAGGAAAGCTGAACTTCTCTGGGCTTTGGGGAGGAAAGCTGGACTTCTCTGGGCTTTGGGGAGGAAAGCTGAACTTCTCTGGGCTTTGGGGAGGAAAGCTGAACTTCTCTGGGCTTTGGGGAGGAAAGCTGAACTTCTCTGGGCTTTGGGAAGGAAAGCTGGACTCTCT
>VXBQ01002479.1:324-18772 GCA_013400175.1 Phainopepla nitens
TTCCACCACTGGTGACATGTTCGTGGCTGCTCCAGAACCAACATGTAGAGCAGGATACTTTTCTCCTAACTTATCCTATTAAGTTGGTCCCAGCCTTTGATTGAGGAGAATGGTAAAACGCTTCCAAATGGCCAAAAAAAAGAGCCTAAAGTGTATGGAATTAATTACATACTGGAGGCACTTGTCTTTCTCACACTCTGAGAGTTATATACCCTTCTTTTGGCACCAGTTACATGTACTCCTTATTTCAGTGCAGTATTTAACATAGAATGCCAAGATTAGTCTATCAGTACACTGTGCTTTCATTGCGGTTGTGTAGATCCCAGATTATTACGAAAATATGAGAAGATTTTCGGGATACAACTGCAGGTTACACAATCTTTCCCTCATCTTCAATACTGACAAGTCTCTTTCATCATATCCAGAGTCAACAACTTCAATTTAGTTAAAGAGAAAGCAAACCCACCAAATTTCCAACCCAAAATAATTTTTTGGAAAGCTCCTGTTGACTTCTCTGAGAACTGGATATTCTGTATTTATGAATGTATCCAACCTTCCTGGATTTCAGACAAATATTTTCCAAACTGACTCTGTTGATGCAAAAATCAATCCATTTTGGTGATACAGTTGCAGGAGTAAGTCAGATAACTACCACTGGGAGTTTTTTCATTTATCACTCTTAGTTCTCTTTGGTCTCAAAAATACAACGAAACATATTGTTCCAGAAGCAATTAGAGCCAGAAAACTGTGAATGCCTGCTCCAACTCATTTTCTCTCCTTAACCTTGGGCAAGATTTTTAATTATTTCCTTCTATCTCTAATATATAAAGTGGGGAAACTGTTACAGCCTGATATCAAAAATAGCAAATATCAAGACCATGGAACTGTCTAACTACCATATGAATAATACTCTGCATATATTCCCTACACATACTAACAATCATAATAAATGTCATAATAGATAATAATGCATTTGCTTGCTGTGCATATTCTTTCAAATAGAGTACAACCAGAAGAACAGGAATAATTGGTATGAGTAATCAACCATCGCAACAATGAAAGTTTCAACTGAAAATAAGTACCAGATGTTGAATGAAGAATAGTGTAATAAATAACCTAGAGGTGTGATAAAGAAGCAAATTTCATTTCATCAACAATTTCTGAGTTGATGAAGTTATTTTTTTTCTGAACTGTGTAAAATATACCAAAAATGTTCATTAGGAAAAAAATATTTCAAAGCTTTCCCTTTAACAAAATAATGAGGTTCTACCTCTAATTAAGTAATTAAAATCTTGTTAAATTGCATCTAAGACAAAACATTATCATAATATAAAAATCCAATTGCAATACAAATACCAAGTTTTTGTTCTTCCAATTCAGAAAAAAAAATTATAGTGCCATAAGATTTTTTCCTATATTACTTTAAATTAAACTGTAAATTAAATCAGTCTTTCTCCCTAAAGCTTAATTTTGTACAATTTGTCAACTTATAACTCCAATATAGGAAGAACATGGGCACATTGGAGTGGATCTGGAGGAGACCACTAAGATGATTGGAGGGTTTCTCCTAAGAGAAAAAGCTGAGTAAGTTGGGTTTTGTCATCCTGGAGAAACGAAGACTCTGGGTAAAGCTTATAACAGCCTTATGGTACTCAAAAGAAGCTTATAAGAAAGATGGGGACAGACTTATGAGCAGGACCTATAGCAAGAGGATAAGGAGTCATGGTTTTAAACAAAGATTTAATTTAGATATAAGAAAGAAGATTTTTACCATGAGTGGCCTGCCACAAGTTACCCAAAGTCATGGTGGATGCCTCATTCCTGGAAACATTCAAGGTCAAGCTGCAGAGGGCTCTGAGCACCCTGATCCAGATGAAGATAAATGTCCCTGCTTGGTGCAGGACTTCGGATTAGATGACCTTTACAGGTCCCTCCCAACCCAAACCATGCTATGACTTTATTCATAGCCAAGTGCAGTTGTAGCACACAGTAAATATGTCCTG
Organism: Phainopepla nitens; assembly: GCA_013400175.1. Taxonomy (NCBI): domain Eukaryota; kingdom Metazoa; phylum Chordata; class Aves; order Passeriformes; family Bombycillidae; genus Phainopepla; species Phainopepla nitens. The sequence continues at coordinate 2,328 of VXBQ01002479.1, forward strand.
TTTCTGCCAGCAACAGAACATAGAAGATAAGATTGTTCTTCATCTGATATTACTGTATGTGGATGACGCATCTCAAATTAGAGGCTCTGTCACACACCCTTGCCATCCCACCAGTCATGCTGCCACCATCATTCAGCAAATCACATGATACCCCTCTGGAGAGGGTTACATCTCCCTGTGTTGACTCTAGGTGAAGATTAGACAATCTTGTCTCCTAGTTTAAAATCTTGTTTCGACTATAAGCTTTGGCAAGAAGCATGTAAAACCTCATGTTTTAAAGATTTCCAGTGATTCATTTTGGTTTTGTAGCAATACTGGAGGTGACCCCTTTAGCTGCAAAAAGTGTTATTGTGTAACTTCTGGGTTATTTGAAAATTAGTAAAACTACACCCACATTCACCAAATAGATGCAACCTGTCTTTGGAATTATCAGTCAACATTATTTAAATACCTGCTAGTAAAGGTTTATTCTCCCACCAGTTGAGGAGATCTGAGTATAGGTGAGTTTTTGTGAGCTTGGGAGCAAACAAGCAGGCACACTTACTCTCTTGAGCAGTTTCTAATAGTTCCAAAATAATTGCTATATGATAGATCTGTTTAGTTCAAATATAAAATTGCATCTCATTACCATCTGGAAATTCACAACTGTTTTGCCACATTTTGAGTTTATTTTGGGACAATTCATTCTCACAATCTCAGTTCACTGTGTCTCTGTCTCTACCATTGTGAGTAAAGCTTGGTATTAAAACTTAAAATTGTTATGAAGGAAATTGTCAACCCCAATTCATTTCACTCTAAAGCAGCTGTACCTTGAAGGAGTACACCATCCACTGCTTTGATCTGATGGATGTCCATTGCTCATCAGACTGACAGAGGTGGAGCCATTCCTTTGCAGGGTGTTTTTTGGGCTTTGCTGTGTGGGGCCACTGAATGTGGTCGCTGCTGGGGTGGTTTTGTGCAGGTCAAGAGCTTCTGCATTGTCCCACCAGCTGGCCTTGGAAATGGCTGTGCAGAAAGGAACTTGGGCGGCCCTGGTGGACATTGAGTTGAGCGTGAGTCACAATGCATCCTTACAGAGGTGATGGCTGACCACAGGCTGGGATGCATCAGCAAGACCATTGGCAGAAGGCTGAAGGAAGTGATTATTCCATTCCATTCAGCACGAGTGAAACCAGACCTGGAGTACTACATCTCCCCTGCATCTGCAGGATGCTCAAGCTTGGCCAACAGGCAGCTGCAATGTGCAAGGTGTGTGAGTGTCCAGACTACAAGATATACTAAAAGAAACTGAGACAGCTGGGTTTATTCAGCCTTCAGAAAAGCAGAATAAATAAATGTCATTAAATATGAATTTGGCAGTTAGAGACATAGTGGAGCCAGGCTCTTTTTGGAGGTAGACATATAAAGGACAGGCGGCAATGGATGCAGGTTACAGAGAGTGAAATTCGGATTAAAAATTAGGGAAAAAAAAATCACACAATCAGGTTGGTCAAACATTAAGGCAGAAGCCCAGACAAGAGGTGAAATCCTCATTCCTGCAGACTCACAAAATTTGGATGAATGAGGGCCTATGTCAAATGGTATAACTTTTAAATTGGTCCAGCTTTGAGACATCCTGACCCTTCAGGAGTTCCTCATTACTGAAATTACTCCATGATTCTCTGATCTTAAATATGTGAAGCTGGAGTTCAGAAATCAGGTTATCTGACCTCATGGGTACTGACTCAAAACTCTAATTGTATGTGCTTTACTGAAAATCATAATAACTGTAGAAATAAACATAAACTCATATTATCAAAATCTGTCCATATAAAAATAAAATTCAAGTCCTAGTCAAATAAATATGAAAAACACCCAAATCTTTTAAATAAAAAAAAACAAACAAAACCCAAAAAAAGCCCAAACACATCAAATCTGTTTCTCAGGGAGCTTTAAAATATTACATTAAATAAATAAAAAACAAATTCTGTGAATAACAGTTGAATCCTGAAAAAGCTAATTTGTAAATAACCCAGTTGAGCCTTTAAAAAAAAATCTAGAAAACTCAAGCCTAAGAAACAGACTTGGAAAGTAAATTTTTTTTTTAAATATCTATATGACATATGAAAACAGCAAAAGCAAGCCCAATGTTTCTTACTTCCTTAGCAGCAACCCTAGAAAGATTTCTTGTCTGTGGTTATACTCACATTTCTTGTCCAACATTTCAGCTTTTCTGAAAAATCCAGCTCTACAAAAGTTCAGGACAAGTCTTTCTACTGTTTGATAGCCATGAAATCTGTAAAGGATGTTTCAACTGATCATTTATCTCTCAAGGCTGACTGTAAAAGAAAAAAGGTACAAAAATCAGAAGGCAATTTCTTTTTACATTTTTGATATGCAAGGGGGGAACAACCAGGATTTATGGGACCATGACCAGGGAAGAGCATAAAGTATTTTGTCTCAGAATTACTTGACTTCTGTCAGATGACTTTGATTTGGATTTGTACCTCCTAGTGGGCAGTGGGTTCAGTGGATCAAGCTCTATTGCTTACATAATATTTGTTGATCTAAATGCACATTTCACCAGTTCAAAACTGTTCTGAGGTAGCTGCACATATGACAACAACCTCTATCTGATAAAACAGTGCGAAGGATGGTAAGTGGGAAATATTACCCCTCTGTGACCAGTATTTTCTAGGTCTCACTGTCCAGTATCCATTTAAGACTTGTAACACGTCTCACTTTGTCCATAATTACACCCTTATAACTCTTCCCTGCTCTCTTCTGGAGTACGAATTTGTGGTAAAGTTTTATGCAGGAAGGGCAATAGATCTCAACAACAGAGTCCTGCTTATCTTCTCTACTCTTCTTCTGTGCAGCACCCCACAGCCAAAAGAATATACAGGAGAGTAGTACATACGAAGAAAAGCCTCCTTCTAAGGAATTCAGAGCACCCAGTTGTGTGAACAGATGTGAAGGTTCAGTGCCTTTTGATGTGCTCTGGGTTTTATATGCAGATGAAGTGGGAACTAATATTTACTGTATCTGTACTCTCAGCCTAGACTGAAAGACTCAAACTGGCAGGTAGTCTTTGACCTCATGCAAAACTTTAACCTTATCTGTTTAAATGAGGCTTTTCCCTGGGATAAGGACTGCTTTTTTAACAGCTTCAGGAAATCCAGTAGGTCTCTTGGAGAATCAGGCTCTCCTTTGTGTTGCAGGTGCCTGCTTTGCCTTCCTCCTAGGGCCCAGAAAACCCCAGAACAGCATCTCCCTTGCTATGCAGTCACAGCCAGGAAGCTTGTTTTGAGTTGTAGTTTCCAGCCTCTCTGTTCTATCAGAACCATATTGGACGTTCCTAATCTGATGTGCAGAATCCCTTGGCTCCTCTCAGATTCTCGTTAGGAAAGAGTGAACCTGTCATATAACTTCATGGACACTCACCACATCCATACTTCAACTAATATTGTCTTCCCTGTGAATGGTACCACTTCATCATGGCTGTCTGAAGATAGAACTTTTCACTTCCCAGGGAAGCAGTTAGAAAGACAGGCTCTTAGTCTTTTCTGGCCTGCAAGGGGAAGGACCAAGAAAAGCTGCATTTACTAGGAAAATGGGACAGAATTTCTTCAAGGCAGTAAGGCATTTAACATGCTCATCTGTCACTAGAATTTGACTGTCACAACAGGGGCAAATTTTTAAGTCTAGGGACTGTAGGAAAGCCATGATTGTGGAGAGTTTTAATAAATGTCCCACACTGGGTAGAGAAAGATGTGTCATGTTATTTGTTCTGATCAAAACAAAATGAAAAAACCCACCCCTGAATGTAATACTAATTCTATCCTATAGCCCACATGGCACGCTGGGAAAGGGAAATGTAAGCTACAAGGAGGGAGAAAATGGATCCAGTGCAATCAGATGTCCTCTGGCAAAGAGCACAGGGTGTAAAAAGTCAGCGTCTCCAGGAGTGTGTCATAAAAGAAATACTTTTCACAGCAGTTGTGAGCATTCATAACACTAGGCAACACAGTGAATAGGAGTCATGAGGATCAACCAAAGGGTAAGCATCTTTGTTCAAACCTATCACATTTGACTTCTTTTATAATTAAGTGAAAGGGAGCAGAATATGCAAAGACGGCTTATTTAATCCAAAACCAGCCAAGTTTAGATCAGCAAGGTTGCCAGCTGGACATGCTACCTTTTCTTCAATGACTGTGAGAGCCTAAATTGACCTGTACATCTAGGTTCAGGTGACTAAATATAAGTGATAAAAATCATACCAATGTGACTTTCACAATAACACCAGTCATTTAATTTAATGACGGAGTGAAACAGTCTAAGAGTGTAGTAGAACAGCCATAATGCTGGTCATTTCATGAAATATCTGAAAATTTCAGTTATTTCACGAAATGACTGCTTTCACCATCTGACTGTAACATACAGCTAGGATTAGAAATGAACAAGCTACAACCACATTCCTAGTTACTGCATTTGTATCTGAGCACAGTTTTCTTGCTGTGGCTAAATCCTTATGTAGGTTCTTATCAGGAAATTTTGCTATTGCAGTTCCTTTTTAGCAGATAACAATTTTTGCTGTTCTGTTCTTTTTTCTCCCCCCTATTGTTACCAAAATAAAAAAGATTATAAGCATCACTTTAAAAGCATGCCATGCTAGGGATGGCTGTGCTGCAATATATCATTCTGAACTCTACTGTATTCATTTATGGTGAAGCATTTTATATTAATGTTTCCATTGCTTATCACAGACACTGGCATTATAAGTGCTTGAGTCAACTCAGCTTGGTTATTTATTAGGATGGGTTTCACTGCCATTTCCTTGCATAAAATCCTCCCTGTCCCCATTCAGTGAAACCAGTTTATTCCTCCCAATCACTGATCCTTGACTGTCTTTACCCACTACACAATTCAATCCATCAGCATTAAATAAATTAATAATATATTGGGTTTCTGGTAACTAATAACTATGTTTTTCAGAAATGCAGATTATGTGCACAGCTTAAAAACCCACAAGATTTATAGCAATTAGAAAACAATGCAGCATCTGAACATCCAGCCACATGTGAAATTTCAGGTGTTGGAAACCTCGACCCTTGAATTTCAAGTTCAACACTTCTGGGCTGTACTGATTCTTGTTATTCCATGCAATTCCCTGAAATAACCTTTCTGTTTAAGGCCTTGACCTTTGCTGATGAATATTAACTAGTCCAAGGCAGCGCACAAGAAGTTGTGCTTCCTTGTATTCCTTGCCAACTTCCCTTTACATCAGTTGTTATTTTTCCATAGTAAACAGCTCAGGTGGCAGCAGAGAGATGATTTTTTTTTTTTTTTAATCTGATTCTTTGTCTGTAAACTGCCTTTCTTACTCTACTCTTAATTATGCATTTTATTCTCAGGTATCTCTTACTGAGTGCCTCCTAGAAAAGAAGATTTTGTACTGAGGTCTTCTCTGTTATAACCAGAAATTCTTGTGCTAAACCCAAGCTGGACTACTTTATAGAGCTGAAGGTTTGCCCCCATGTTATTACCTCTTCACCTGGCAAACTCATGTACATAGCTGGTCCTAATTACATGTTTGGTGGTTATTTGAGCTTATTGAAACTAGGATGCTTAATAGGCTGGAGCATAGAAATATTCTAGGAAAAAAAAATAGGTTTCGAGAAGGAATTTGTAGCTACTGGAAAAAGAGGGACAGAGAAAAATCATACAGAATATTTGTGCAAGTCCGGCTGAAGATAGTAGGATATTCTTTAGCCTCAAAATAGTTTCTTACTGGGGAAAAAAAAAAAAATCGTTCAACAAAGGTGTGAGAAATTGAATTTGATGGTGGTCAAACAGAATCTCACTAAATAAGTGGGTCAAATAAAGTTTCACTTTGAGATTTTATGTAAAAAGAACTGAGTGCTGAGCATTCTAGGGTTATTGTTAAATCACTTATTTTTTTTCCCAAAAGCTATACATATGCTTTTAAAATATAGATGGACTTGCTTCTCCTTCTTTTTCTCTCCTATTACAATTTTTTTGGTTTGCATGTTGAAGAATGGTGCTAAAAATGCTACTTTGTCTGTACAGTTGTAAACAAAACTTCAGTGATATTGTGTCCATGATATGTTCTATTATGGGGGAAAAATAACAAACAAAAAGCATGCATTGTCTGATAGCTAATCCTAACAAATAGCCAGACTTGTGTAACTAATTGATTTGTCACTTGGCTCGTAGACCCAAAAATATATTTTTCTTTTTGTCACTGAAGAAAACTCCCAAAAAAAAAACCCTGGAGAGAAGCAGAAGACCAATTTGTTTTCCTCTCCTTTAACTTCTTTGAAATTACCAAAGCAGCTTTAAAAAAAAAAAAAAAAAAAAGTTGTATTTTGGTTTGAAAATACAGGAAGGAAATAATATGACTTGGCCCATTTCTTTAGGCAGGAAGTTATTTTTCCTTCATCATTTTTCCTTCATTATGACTCAGTGTAAAAATAGTTCTTGTACTGCAACATCTCAGAGCATGGTCTGATGTCTCATCCTGTCCCCAGGGTGCAGCATTTATATGCATTTATATGATTAAATTGAGAAGGGGCTCAGGATCATTGCTTGGTGAAGAATTTTGGGGGAACTAATTTACAAATTCTGTAAAAATTAAAAATCTCTAATAGCATAATCTACTAGTAATGAGCAAAATTGGATAGAAACTAACATTGAAAGTTCAGCAGAAGAAGTTTCTGATGTGTCAAGAGGCATGGTAGTTACGTTTTCTATTTCCTGGAGAAAGAAGTATTAAAAGAACAAATAAACACCTTTGCTTCATGAAGGACTGCTTTCAGAGCACAGAAAGAGCTTCTAGTTCATAGGGCATGTGTCATTACTTGTCAAGATCAGCAGTAATTGGTTTAATTTTATCCAAGAAAAATACTTCAGAAAAGTAATTGGAAATCTGGAGAGGTAACAGAAAGGGTGGAAAAATGACTATAATATTGATTTTTGAAATGAAAAAAAAAATAAAGAAAAAAGAAAAAGAATGATCATGGTAGTTATCACCTTATAGGCCCAGCTGAAAACTGCACCGACATAACAGATTAAGTACTGCAAAATAAAAATTATTTTCTGGATAATTTTGTGAGCACAATTAGCACTCTGAGTTTATTAAATTAAAATGCTTGAGACTCATATCTTGACCCATCACTGCAGCACCTAATATAGATTCCAGTATCTATGCAAAGACAAACAGATTTTTCTCACTAGTAAGAGAAGAGTTTTCCCTGAAATGCCTATAAAGCCATCCACAGAAGGTATCCTGAAGCTATGGGAAGAACCTACATCAACATTCCTCTGCTATGCATTTTGATAAAGCTGTCAAAACATGTGTTTTCTTGAAACAGAGAAGTGTGTCATAACTCATGAGCTATATCATTGTTCAGATGTTAAAGAATAAAGTTCTGGTATGAAAACAGAGATCTGAAATCCCTGAATATAGCCAGGAGATGGCAAGAATATTTCTTAAACTTTTAATTTCTGCCATTTTTTCCCTCACCACTAAATTAATTGGGAGTGCATCCTTTGTTTTGGACACTGTCATAGCTCTTGTAACAATCTTGGATGCCACTGCAATAAAGAATGAGTCACTTTGCATGTGTATAATTGTATAGCAGTTAGATTTTGGAAAGAGTTTTGCTGTCTACCTTAGATGGGAATGTCATCAGTCAACTTGAGCCTTTGTCTGAAGGTGTAAACCCATGCTGGCAAAAATTACACAGAGACAAGAAGCTCTTCCCCACCCCAACTCCAAATAAAATATACCTAAACTGTAGCCAAGTGGCATCAAACTATCACAGCTCTTCCATCATTAAAAAGGATGCTAAATTATCTGTGTTGTCATAAAGCTCAGTGGGCTAAAAAAAAGACCTTTATAAAGAAAAAACAATTTTCACTTAAATGCCATGTTAAACCTCAAGAATCGAAAAAAAAATTGGCAGATGTTAAATAAATCATACTTATCCATGTAAACTTCTGAGCTGAGCATTTTCTACTGAGGTCTATAAAACCATTCTCAGGATTAAGTGCTACCTGATGAAGTAAAAGTTGCCAGGACGGGGTGTTAATTTTCATCACCCTGTTCTGAACTACAGAAATTACATTAACGGTCATTATTAATCAAAATTTAACCAGTGGGGAAACTGACACATCAAGAATTGATTTATTAAAGGTCATAGAATAAATCCTCACTGCAGAAGCTAGATGAGATTTCCAACCCTTTTCTTTAACATAAGATTAACATTTCCTATCACATGAAATTCATGCGCATGCAAAGATTCTTAGAAATACAATAATAAATAAGTAAATAAAAAACTGCGTGTAAAGGTATGTGAGATCTTGTGGTTTCCAAAGCAGAAACTTCTCTGTTGCTTTAAGTCCATCCACGCTAACTGGCTAAGAGTAGGAATGTTCTTGGCTGTTAAGAATTTTTTATTAAAATGTATTCTGTGACTATGTGGTTTTTGCTAAAAAGGAAAAAGGTATTAATCTACTTTTCAGTTAATTTTCAAGGTCATAAAAAATGCCACTTTGGTGATTATCTGCATTTCCGTGTGTGATGGGCCTATGGGGTTGTCCCATGTGAAACCAGGTTATCCTAGGATACTGGAAACCAGGTTATTTTCAGGATACTGAAAATGCATTATAAGTTGCAAAGAAAATGAACAAATAACAATAAAATTTTTTTGTTTAAGACAGATTGAAAGCAAAAGTTTTACTCTCTGAACATAAATAGCCATTTAGCGAAAAGATATGTCCACAAAGGAGGAGTCTATAAAGAGTAGGAGACCTTTCAGCTGAGTTTCCAAACTTCAGTCAAAATGGATAGAAGTGGAAAGGCCTACAAAGAAACCCACTAAAAATCTCATTTGTCATTTCCAAGTGAGAGTCAGGTATGATTTTTGTAAAGTATTTGAGACATTTATGGTTGCAGAGAAAAATAAGTAAGAACAGATATGCTTCAGAAGACTTTGACCGGAGGTATGTTATCATATTTTTAGCTACAAAGCCATCTGTTTATTCTTGAGGAAAAAGAAAAGGAAAAGAAAAAAGAATGAAGAGAATTTCATTAAACAACCAATTGATGAACCTGTATCTCCCTCTACTCAAAACGAGGGAGAAAAGAAAGCTTGAAAAAGTTTAACAAAGGACCAATTTTTGGTGTAAGTTGCTAACTCTGCTGAATTCACTAGTTGAAAGGTGCAGTTCAATACAAAGAGGAGGAAAAAAAATATCATTATAATGAGTTTTTACATAGATCTCAAAGCTACTTCCTAAGCTTTGTTCTTTGGAAAGCACCTGGCACAGGCTGGGGTCTGCAATAACCTAAAAAGAAATAAGAAAGGATCAGTTCTATGGAGGTACAATGACTTACTGTATAACATATGGAAGGATAGAGGAATCTTAGCTGAGATGCTGATTACTGGATGCTTAGGAAAGAAAATCAATAACATATCCCTAAGTCATATTACAATGTGCAAATGCTGATATTATTGTGAATCAACACGTAATACTGCAGCATTGAGTTTTAGCTTGTAGTCTTCTTAAGGAAGCTTTAGTTTCTAAGCTCTTGAGACTTAAGAGTAACTTCCTTCTCTGTTCCGTGCAAAAACTAGTGCTCCACAGTTTGCCAAAAAGCCTGGGGTTTTACAGCAATAACATACCACAAATAGTTTAGCGGTGATATCTTTAACCTCACCCAAGACAATTATAAGTTTTGGGTGAGTCAGGTTTCACTGTCTGCTGCACTAATGCAGTCCCTCAGTTAGCAATCAGAATACAATAATAAAATGCAATCAATGACTACAATATTATGCTCTGCTCCTGTGAGCAGAAATCCTGGGAGATGCTAGATAAGCTGCCAAGAATCTCAGGGGATGGCAAAGTTGTTCTGGACTTTGCACAATTCTGATTTCCAACTGAACTCTTACACTGACTTTAACTTTCATTTAAGAAGGTTTTTCCCTTCCATTTTTTTTTCTTCCACTGATTTTGACTCTGTCAGAACAGCTGTATGAAACTAAGGATGCTGGAGGGAGTTAGGACAGAGCCTCCACAGTTTTTAATTGAGACAGACTAAGAATACTCCTCCCTACCCTTAATTAATAAAAAAAAAAAAGATTAGTCTAAACTGTGAGCTGTTGACATGCTAACCTTTTCCCTGAATTCTGCATAAACTATGTAATGACAAAGTAAAACTACTTACGATAAAAATGTCCTAACATCATGTCTTTCTCCTATTTGGCTTATCCAGAAGAGAGCAGAATTGTTTTCTCCACATTACCAGCCCTCTCTGTACATATATTTGAATAGGAAAGCAATCTTGCAGAAAGCTCTTTTTACTTGGGTCCAGTGGTTTGTTCTTCCTCTGAAGGATGCTAAATTTGACTTTGTCACTGTCAAGTGGGAAGGACACAGGAAGGAAAAGAGGGAATTTGTGGAATCAGAATTACCTCTTCTCTAAGTATAAAAGTGAATAAAAATGTGTCTGACAGTGAAACACACACAAATTTGAAATACAACTTCAGTGTATACAGAGTGATCTTGGTAGCCAGAAATTCCAGAGCCATAGGAGTTTAGACATGCTCCAGAAATGTGGGCCCATGCTTCCTTCCTGCAAAGAATCACCAAATGTCGGTACAATACTTAAATTATTATTTTTCCTCTGTTCATTTGTAAGATCAGAATTACTAGGGAAACACTTACTAGCTGTTGCTGATTCAGAAAGAAAAGCAAGTGTGACATGATGTAAAACCATGTGTTGAATCAGGGTGTACATGGTTTTGCTTTTAAGTTCAGCCTACTTAGAGACTGTGTAGTTAGGGCAGAGTAAAATCCCATGGGAATTATTAGCCACCATGACATCAGTCAAGCTTTCTTGATTGACTGGCTTTCTGAAGCTGAAAGAGAACAAACAACAGCATTTTCCTGTATTCTGATTTCCCCTTGCTGTTTCAATTGGATATATGGGGTTGAGGACATGCATCCTAGTGAAACCTCTTGATGCCTAATAACAGATGTTTCTATATACAGGCGAGTGGTATCGTATTATTCTCTACATCCTCTGTGCAGGGAGAGCAGAAAGATAGACTGTCTGGGAAAAAAAGGTTGTATTCATTATTGCTTGGCCTTAAGAAAATGTGCCTATCAATCCATCAAAAACAAATTTTATTCTGTAATATTAATGTTTAAGGCTATGCTCTCCTTGCGTATTGATTCTCCATAGGCAGAAGAACACTGAAATGGAAACAATTTTAGAAATGTAGTTTTCAGTTTCCTTAATATCAAATGTTCCTGTTGTGAATGAAAATGGCTTTTCCTTCCCCTTTCTCTCTTTCTGTACTGTATGTATTAGTCACAGGAAAGTGGGCCAAGTTTATCTCTTGCACAAGTCCAAGGACCTTACATCTCTGTGAAATTTCCACAACCAGTTTGTTTCTTGAATAATTAAATACCACCGTGTCTTTATTTATAAATATTTAAATAAAACCCTGGCCCAAAGTCAGGATTACAATTAGGATTTCTTTTTTTATTTTTCATTGAGCCCCCACATGCAGGGGAACAACGGAGTCAGAATGCTGGTTAAACATGCGCTTAACTTGGGCTGTGCCCTTTAGGAATTTGAACATTTACTACTTCTAAAAGATGGAGTTAAAAATGTGCTGAACATTTTACTTCACTTGTATAATTGAGGAATGTTTGGGAAATGAAAAGTAGAATCTTCAATTGCTTTGGAACCAAAATCCTGTATTTGAATGAGTACTGGGGATAAGCATTGAAGGGTGTTACAGAAATAAAAGGTGCAGTACTGGAAAAAGTTCTGGGGAACTAAATTCTAGATCTCTAAAGTTGCGACTGGAATTGACATGGCAACTAAAATCTCCTCACGTCTCTACATCTGGTGCCTCTATATTATGGCTAACATACATGAATGCTTCCATTGCCAGTGCTGCTAGTATGTGACGTGGTTTGAAATCTGTTTTTTGTGGTAGGGGAACAGAAGGTTTAGGTATCCAGTTCTGTCAGTTTGACACCTCTTGACAGCACAGACCTCCCACTTTGGCACTGTGTTTTTTAGCTTTTCTGTCAAACATCTCCTGCTTTTTGAAGATAGAAATCACTTAATTCATTATGGCTGAAATGTAGTCCTCTACAGATCGCCAGCATATGATCTGTGCAACCCTGGGGCATTGTCTGCCAGGATCTAACACAATGCCTGTAAAGAGGGCTTTGGAGACATTTCAGAGGTGAATGGATCTGGTTCTGGGCCACTGCCTACGAGAGAACTTCAGCATAAGGGAAGAAAATGCACATGAAATAATATCACAGATTTCATCCAATATGCTGTTATTTATATAACAGCTACTGATAACCCACAGAAGGTCTTTAAGCATGGCTTACCAAAGGAGATGATGTAAACAGGAATGCTTGATAGACAGCTGTTCTCTTGAGCCAATAAAAAGAACAAATGTAGCTTGTTTATAAACTTTGCTAAAATGAGATCTAAATGGCATTAAAAGAAAAAATAGAAGTCCTATTTATAAACCCTGCTTCCACACTCAATAGAAGTCTGCAGGCTAAAAGTGTGAAAAGCCTTCCACCATACGGATTTGCAAAACACATGGAAAAATAAAGATGTGTGTGTTTACAGAAAATATCCCAGCGCCCTGGTGATGATCACAGCTGACGAGTTCCATGGTATTGCTGTACGACTCATTATGTCAAGCATCCATCTTGGCTCAAAGATTTCCTACATTTTTGATCACATATCACTACTGAAATTAGTTCTGCAGCTCACAGGAGGGAGAAGTGGCGTGAAGACAAGGCAGCAAAAGTGAGGTGGAAAGAAAACTGATTCCAGCCCTACTCCTGCAGTACCGTGGGGAAACATGATTCCTGACATCCATCTATTAGATGTGGTCAGCCCTAAATAGGCATTCGTGAACAATTTCTCCATGGTGTAATTGTGTGATTTTGAAACACCACACAGTCTCACACAGCTTCCCAATTTGTCCAGCTTAGTCACCACATGGATCCCGGTACAAAGAAGCTCCCTAAAGTTCAGGCTTTTACTTATGTGAGCAGGATTAAACACTGAGTTATTCCCATTCAATGTCTTTATCCTTGCTCTGGAGCTCAGAACACAATTTAGGGTGGCATCTGTTTCAAGGATGACACAAGTTTCTGTATAATTTTTTTTTAAGTATCTATAGTATGTACATTTGGCAGCACTTTAGAAGGTGGATTGACCACATCTAAATTAGAGATATAATTGGGAAAAGGAAGGCTTGATGGTTAATCAGGAGAGTAGTACAGGGGGAAAACCAATGCAGCAGAGATGTGTCTTTAACTTATGCCAAATGATTAAGTGGTGATTAACCAGGAGTTGAAATCCTGAGCTCTGGACTTTTAATAAAGTGTCAAATAAAGATTAAAAGGAAGAAGAAAGAAGTCAAAGAAGAAACTCAGTAAGCTTCTATTTTATTACTGTCTTTCTATTCAGTGTAGATTTTTCAAGTCCTATATATTTGTAATCTCACATAAAATCCTGTAATAGTGATGGACATTTAGGATGCAATATTCAAATGCACTTAATGGATTTGAAAACCTGCCTGTTATCAGGTTGTTTTTCATGTTACCTAACTTTGCAAAGCATTAAATGGAATCCTAACTATTTACAGTATCACTTTTAAATATAAATAGATGTCTTTGTTACATCATTTGTCTTACCTATATTAAAACTCCACTGCAAAGCACTTAGTAGCTTCACAAACTACTGATCACACTCTACAGATTTTACTCAGCTTGGATAACAATTACTTGGGAAAGCAGTGTTACTGAAGTCAATGGACAGAGACATTGATGCTACTGTGCTATGAATGTGTGTCATGGAATCAAAACCTGTGGTAGCCAAACTACCTTACAGACTACAGAAGACTTATTAACATGCATTAGAAGCACTCAAGGTGCTTCTACTCTCCAGAGCCAGTGATTCATGCCAGCTATTATCATCATGTTTTGAGGGCTGTTTGACTGCAGTCCATCTCATCACATAAAAAGAATTTAATTTCTGGAATTCACCACAAAAATTTTAACTCCGCTTTTGGATAGGCAGATGTGGTAAGTACCTACAACCAGCATGTGGGAATAATAGTTTCCCTTCAGGAAAAAAAAAAAAAAACCAAGAAAAGAAAAGAAAAGTCATAAATTACCTGCATGGATTTTTTTTCCCTGAACCTCAGGACTGAGCCATCATGGGAGCTTGAAAAACCAGGCTCCAATTACCCCTGTATCTGTGTGGTGTAAAGGTGTCAAATTACTTCTTACCAGCTGCTTCGTGATGCTTCCCAAATGTCTCACTGCAAAGGGAGAGGAGGAATATTAAACATTTTTTCCTAAGTGAGGACTTCTAGCATGGGAACTGCTATAGTAATGTTGCGAGTTTACCAGGAACTTACCATAGCAAGTGAAATCTGAAAGACCATCCAAAAAGCAAAATATAGTAAGAGTTACAGCCACAACAACTGAGACTAAAGTAGGAAGGCATGTCGTCTAGAAAATGTACAGCTTTCACCACTGCAGCTTCAGTGAATCTTGTTAATTTTCATAAGTGTAAGGAATGAATGAGTATAAACACTCTTATCATGCAGTGAAATAGGTACCTCAAGAAAGTGCAACACGGACTCTCTACTTTCCTTGCTTTAGATGTCTGGAAAAAAAAGAACATTGAGAGCCTTCTATTTATTTTACTTCTAACACTAAAATTACCCATTGGGTTGCAGAAATGTTGAACCTGCCCTCTGCAAAGAGGAAGACTTATCCCCACAACTAATGAAAAGAAATGCCACAGCAAGACTTTGACAGCTGCAATTCAAGTCAAGCATAACATTTTTTGTAGCAAGAGTGTCAAATGAAAAGCAATATTTATGATGATCTTGATGGAATCTTTTCCCTTTTTGATCATCCACACCTCTCTATATCTCTTTTCTGTCACCATCTGGATTAAGAAGATTCTAGCATCTGGTAACGGGAACTCACAGAACTCACTCATTTAAAGGGTTGACTCTAATACACCTGCTTTTCCTCTATTCCAAGTTCAGGTGGAAAACTGATTAACACTGACATTGTCACCAAGAAAATGGTAATTGCCTATTCATAAGCTCTGTAAAAAAATGTGTTTTTCTCTCATCTTAGTAGTTAGATCAATTTTTCTTTCCTTTGCGCTGCAGTTCTGCAAACTTTCTTTTGATGAAAACTTGCTCAGTTTGTCTTCTACTGCTGGGAATGTACATATAATGCTGCTGTGAATAAATGTTGAAGTTAAAAAAAAAAAGTTTCTTGTACATGGCAAAGACATGAAGAATGTTTGCTACCTTTGCCTACTTTCATTGCTGATTCCTGTTTCTTCTAGTTTCCAGTGCATTGCTCTCACAGGAATGTGACTTTTAACAACCATTGCCTCCCTTATCTTAATTTTTGGACAGCTTGGGGGATTGTATTCATGCTCTCCTCCTGGAAATAGCTTTTTTTGAAAACAGCTCTTTTGTGTTGAATTGCTTATTGCATTCATGTAAATCGGCCTGAGGTGAAACCCGTGGCCACTAGCAGAGACATACCCTTTGTTTCATCTTCCATTGCCACTTCCTGGCCTGCATTGCTGGGCACCATTATCAGGAAAGGCTTGTTTGGATAAGCAGATGCTATAGTGTAACAGTCATAGCTCATTTACAAATCCAACACAGTTGGCTTAACGTAATAATAATAATAATGAAAAAAAAATCAAACATGAAATAATGGGAAAATGTGTGTATTGTTTGCTTTGTTTGACACCACAAAAAAGGTGCACACTTGGGATGGTTATGCCCCAGATTATTATTTTCTGATAATGTACCTGGTTAAAGTAAAGTTTTCCCTCTGGATGCATATATAACGCCTAGATAAGAACAATTCACAAAATCCTATTATAGTGCTGCTGTACACAAACACATTTTCGAATGCTTCAGATAATATCAGATACATATATACAAGAGGAAAAGGTATTTCTAGGAATATCATTATTGGTGGCATATCTGTTTAAGTTCCCATATGCACTGGTGGCTCTTTTCTGAGTCAGACACTAAAAACATTTAAAAAAAAAATACATTTGACTTTTTGAAATAGCGGTCTTCTTTATACACACAAACAAA
Source organism: Phainopepla nitens (assembly GCA_013400175.1). Classification (NCBI taxonomy): domain Eukaryota; kingdom Metazoa; phylum Chordata; class Aves; order Passeriformes; family Bombycillidae; genus Phainopepla; species Phainopepla nitens. The sequence continues at coordinate 18,539 of VXBQ01002479.1, forward strand.
GAAACACAAAGTTTTAGTATTCTTCCTCCCCTCTAACTGCTTCTATTCTGTCTTTATACCCAGAAAGAAAATTATCAACTTTAGATCTCTAAGATATCCTATTCCTTTTAGTATATGTTTAATTCCATCCAAATGGAGAATGCATGAAAATTTTCAACTGCCAGAAATCATAAAATATAATTTTTCCTTGTTTTTGAATAGATACCTAAATAAGTAAAATGACTAGATCTTATA
>VXBQ01002483.1:32758-51384 GCA_013400175.1 Phainopepla nitens
TTACACCAGCATAGACTAAAAGAACTGCAATGGTATGCACAAGTGCATAAAAATGTACACAAGTGAGCTTTCCAGCATCCCTGAGAACTTACCAAAGATGTACTACATTTGTTCACAGGTTTGTGTGTCATCTGCAGCACAGCATGAGATTAGACTGGCTATACAGTCTAATGCTTTCTTGATAGGTTTACCTAGCCACAGCTCTGATGTTCAGTTCTCCCTTTTGCAGAAAGATGAAATGACTTGCAAACGCCTTTGCTGACTTCATTTTTCTCTTGATTCTCAACACTAACAGCTGAAGTTTTAAAAGTGGCACTTCTGAAAAAGCTTAGGAGACTCTAAGAGTGGTAACTGCCTCATTCATTTCCTACTAGCAGTTTATATTTTTCACTAAGAGTAAAGTGCAGATCTGTATAAATCAGTAATTTCAGTTTCCTCATGCTGTAATGAAGACCTGTAACACCTTGACTCTTGAGTTCTTTTTATTTATTTTTAATCCAGGTTTGGACATCTTTTGCATGAGAGATGATGTGAACTCCTGTACTACCTACATTCTACTTTCATAGTGCAATAGAAAATGTTACATCATACAGTGTAATTCTTAAAAAACCCTCATGCCTACAATATGAAAAAGTCTTTATCAAAAAATTGAGACTGAAACCTCATTTGAAAATTACTTGCTTTTCAAAAAATCCAATTAATTAACAAGCAGGTTTTAGGCAAAACCATCTGTCCATTTCAAAAGACAATTAATATCTCTGCCCAGAACATTAAATCTTACATGGCCATAGAAATACCAACACTTAATTCAATATTGTACCACCTTGCTAGAGGGAAAATGTTGAATATTCCTTTTGTAAACTCCGTTAAAAATGTATGAGATATTTTTTGGTTTGGAATATTTGATTTTTTTAATCCATAACCCTTAAATGTCACACACAGTTAAAACCCACGTGCATTCTAAGCAAAGCAGATCAGAAGCAGGCAGCATATATTAATAACAATGGGCCTATTAGCATGGAATCAGAATGCCAGTCTTAACATGAGCAGGTCACGTCTGTACAGCAGACACACTGACAATGCAAATTTTCTCAATATGCAAACCTTTTGTCCCAAATTATTTTTTTCAAAATCGTGACACATGCATTTCATACAGTCAGGATAAAACAAGTAAGTGTCATTATTTTTAAAACGTATAGCTGTATTTGGGTTTGCCCAAGTAGAACTGGCAGAGGACTGAAAAAATAAACTAAATGGGGAAAAAGTTACCATTAAACAAAACTAACATAGAAAATGCATTTTTTCCTCTGTTAGAAATTATTTCAACAAGAGACTTTGAAGCATGTTACAGGAGTATTTAGTAATACCATGGAAGCCAGAGATACAATCTTGGAGAAGGAAGCTATTTTCATTGTAGGATCACAGCCTGGCTTGTGTTGGAAAGGGCCGTAAGGGTCATCGAGTTCCAACCTCTCCGCAGCGGAGAAGGATGCTATTCACTAGATCAGGTTGCTCAGGAATCCATCCAGCCCGGCCCTGAACACTTCCAGGGATAGAAGGTGCAACAGATTTGATTTTGCAAGATCAGAAAATCAAAGAATGCTGAAAAAAAGAGGCATATTTGATGCTTGACTCCATTCCTAATCCAACTTGATCCTAAAGCCCTCTACGAACTTTTCAAACCTGAAATACACTCAGTGGTCCAGAAAGAATCACCTTTTGCACGCTCTGCTAACCACAACTGCAATGCCATTTAAATTCCACCAAGTTCAATTGGTAAATGCTCTTCAGACCTTCTCTTCTCCCTTCATGCATTTGCAGGGTAAATATTTCAAACACTTTGGTATTGCTGTCAAAGGCCCTTGAAACTACCTCATGTAACAATGTGTCTGGCCCTCAACAGGCATCAAATGCTAGTTTATTTTCCATACATCTACTTACATTACCAAAAGAACCCTTCTGTGCATGTGTTTAATTGACAAAATAAACTTGGAAATACACTCTTTGTCATTATAATTTTTGTTTAGTGTTATAGAGTTAGACCAAACTGGCACTTCAGTTTAATTCTACCTCCGAACACAAAACCTGACAAATTCCCAAGCAAGTCACCCCATGGATCAAAATGCCAGAAATTACAGAACAAAGATTTGGAATGAAAAAGGTAAAGGAAATGTGCAGGCAGAGCTTCTCTTAAAAGACAATCAGCTCTCCAGTTTAAAAATATATAATATATTCAGATTTCTTCTGTTTCACTGTGCACATTCTGAAACCAATGGCTGTAAAGGCAGCATCCATGCATTACCATCAGACACCCTTTCAGAATTCAGCTGGATTTCTTGAGTCACACATGAATTTATTTGTCTAAACCTTTAACAGACCTCTATTCGTAGGCTTGTCCCATCCTTCCTTCAACTCACATATAAAGTTTGCAACCACATTTCTGAGCACAGCTTTCCAAAGGATTATTACTTCTGTGACCGTACTAACACTTCAGCTTCAATTAAAAACACTGCCTGATGTATCAGCTCAGTTTATAAAGTTATTATGAGTCAATGACAGTTGTATTGCTAATCTGAGTAAATGCCTTCCCTCCATCTGTTAATTGTCATGCCATTGTCAAATTGAGGGGAATATATTAAGTTGCTGCTTAAAGGTTATACTGCATTTTATCCACTCAGCTTTAAAAAGCTATATTTTATAGTGTAATGAGTAGGAATTTTAACTCCCAAAGCACCTTAGTGCACCTCTCAGTTCCATTTTTTTCCACCTCCATTCCAGTTTCTCTTTCCTGTAGAATCTAAGTTTTCTCTCTATACACAGAACTCACAGTTTGTGAGGTCTTCACTTCCTTTCNTTAACATCAACCCTCCTGCAAACATGCAATTTTTTTTCCACAATATTTTTTTCCACACCAGGATAATTCATTCAATTTTGCATTCCCATTCCTAAAGCCCATTTTTTTATGAAATGATTGTTGTCCTTTAGAATTAGGAATTCCAGAATATTATAATATGTTTAACTAAACACAAAGTACAGTAATTGATTTAATTGTTGTTTCTGCAGATTTAATACATATAGTTTCTTCTACACTCACACTTTTCAAATTTAAGAACCCAGTGAGCCCTTTTTCTATCAAATATTGGATAAATGTGCTAAAATGTATATTAAATTTACAATAAAAATACTCAAAATCTTATTCAGACTACAAAAAGTATGTAATTGATTAATTTTTTCACTGCCAAAGCACCTACTGCTTCTCTAGATGGTAAAATATTTTTCCTTCCTTGTGCAACCCCCCTATGCAAGGCTACCACTTCAATTGACCTACTCACTCCCTTTATTTTATTAAAATGTAGTCTGCTGCTCTACTGTAGAAATTCCCAGCCTGCTGCTAAACACTAGACTCTGCCTAAACATGTCTAAATACGCTTCAAGAGTTCATACAGCTTTAGGTGACAGCATATTAACGTAAAAAAGGATTTCCACCCAGACAAATCTGATAATGACTTGCTACAGTTGTCAACTGTTTATCAGCTTATGTTAAAAGACAGCTGATTTCTATGCATATGCAGCTGGTTAAAGCAGCACAGTTCAGGAGAGTTCAGCTGACATACTTTTATCCGTAAGGAGCAAACCGGCTAATGTGAGTCAACTTTTCAAATCCACAAAGACTTTCAGGCAGGAGAATGAAGTCAGATGTTACATCCTCATAATAGCTTAGCCTCTTCAAGCCATTGCAAAGCTGATATGCAAACGCATGGTAAGAAGCATGAGCCACCCCAAAACTGAATGTGCAGCAGATTTTCCTTCTCCTACCAAGATTTCAGAGAGGTTTGTTTTTATTTTTCAATAACAAAACAACAACTTGTCTGAATTTAGTAAGTAAAAGAATTCATTTCTTGGAAATTATTTAATCCCAAATACATTTGATAGCACAGGAAATACTATTTAGAGCATTAGTACCCATTACATTGCTTTGTGTTCTTACACCAATCAAGAACACTTTATTACTGGATTGGGGGTTGTTTTGTTTGCTGTTGGGGCTCCTTTTGTTTGTTTGTTTGATTCTTTGTTTTAGGACCTAAGCAGCTGAAATTTTTTTCTAAAGGACATATAAACTCTTCAAATTTCTTAGTCTTAGTTGGAATTTACTGTAAGACAAACAAGAATAATATTGTGGCATTCACATATGTCAACATTTAAACAATTTATTTACTTTCTAAAGTTGTATCTTTTTCCCCACCATAAAAGTGTGATCTTTCACCAAGGCTTCTGCTTGTCATGTAAAACTTCTAATTAGAATAAAGAAATATTTTCATTACCTTTAACAGAATTCTGTGATTTTTGTAGGCAATTGTATTAACATAACTCTAACTAACACTAAGGTTTTTAGTAGACACACATACTTATGTCCACTCCTTTTTTACTGAAATAAACAATGGACAAGCTTATTATTTTCCTAATACAAGAAAAAAAAAAAGACAAGAACACTACTTAAAGCCATAATTTACTGTAATGACTTGATAAATCTTGAGTCATAAAATAACACTCAAGTGTTTAGTGTTCTGCAAGAAAGCAGAGAAATGACACGTAAAAGAGGAAAATAGCCTATAAGACATGTACTCTACATGTAGGGAAATAGTTAAAGATGCTGAAAGTGATCTCTCTCTGAATATGTGTCACAGCATTTTTCAGGAACAGCATCTACACCTAAGCAATTGTTAACATTAGCGTAACAGTTATTTAAATTCATTTCTGTTCAAGCCTGTTATGCTTACAAAATTCAGCACAACAGCTGTACAATTCTAGCTGAAGATCTTGCTGTGTCTTCTCAGCTCCCTTTGTAAGAATCTCAAACACAGGCTGCAGAGACAATCTTTGTTCTTCATTTAGCCGGTTTTCCTTGTTGACAACTTGATTTTTTGATTTTTGTCTTTACAAAAGAAAACAAAGAACTTCTTGAATTCACATTACGGCCTTGGTCCTTCTCTAAGAAGTAGTTTAGTATTTGATAACTTTGCAAATTTACTGTCACTTGAGCAACAAAAAGCAGCTCAACATTTGGACAGCTTATAATTTCACAGTGCATCTGCAGAGGTCATACATAATAGATACTTTTCTGAGGTCCATCCAAATAAAAGAAACTGAACAAAAGCAATCTGTGCTGCTGACATCAACATAATCATAGCTGGAAAATGTAATGCTGCACAGAATATCATGTCAAAATTATATTGCAATACCAAGTTTGAATATTTAGAAAGTTCAGCAAATCTAGTGTCAATATTTGCAGAAAACATACTATATACATAGTATTCCACATCATCAAGCATTAAGTGTACAAGGCACCTAGAAAGAGAAAGGGAATTTAGATCCTAAGGAGTACTGAAAACTTCGCATTTAACAGTATGTCAGTGGTACATCACTAAATGTAGAGAAGAGTGACCAGTCTAAAGGCAGGGAGAAAATTAGACATAATTAGTTATTCAGATTAATTATTGAAGGGAGTTTACCTCAGCTACCCCAAATTCTTTCACAATGCAGGATTCCTTAAGTTTATTACAGAGCAAAAATACAACAGGTGCTTAAATATGACTGAGAGAGAAAGAAGAGGGTAAAAGAACATTGGAATGAAAACAAATGGATATAAATCAGCCAAATATTCACTTCAAACTGAAATTAAGGTATCTAAACATTTTGACAGAGAAGCCTGGAAGAGTCTTGCCATCAAACTAAGCGGGGAAAAAATCTGAATTAATTTTATAATGAAGATCAGAGAACTAATAAAGATGCTATATGACAGACAATCTAATGACAGCAATAGCAGATTTTTAGCTCCAGATTATTAAATTCTCATCTAAAGAGTGATGCACCCTAAATCAGAAGGTATCTCTGAGTGCTAAATCACTAAATATATTAGAACAAAGTAAATTCAGAGGTATTAGAGAATATTAGTTTCTCAAAGCATGCTAAATATTAAGCCACATTAAAAATAAACCAAAAATCCACTGGATATTGACAGCTAAGACCAGCTAATGCCACAAACCTCCACTGAACCTTAAAATCATGAAGCTCAAAACAAACAAGCGGCCACCCACACACCTTACTCTCTGTCTGTTAATTGCAATGCTGTTGCTAATATGACCCAATATGACATAAAGCTTTCAGTTCCACATCCAAGAGATCATAAATAGCAACAAGTACCTTAACTTTGTAACACCTACAAAATCTCAGAAGCAGGCTTTATACTACTGTCAAGTGACAGAATAGTATATCAGCTAGTCTGTCCATTTGTTTATTTTGCTTCAGTGTATGTGACAGCTTGCAAGATAAAAATCCATTCTGCCCAGACCCTCAGTTTTGTGTACCATCCTCAAGATATTGGGTACTCTAACCAGCATCTCTCCCACACCTAATTTTCCATCAAACATCCTAAACCATGTTAGACTCAGTGATGTCAGAAATAGCTTCAGGGAATATTGTGTATTGTCACTGTGAAATAGGCACAGCAGGTTACTTCAGAGAATAATCTCTTTCATTAAAATTTTAAGAAGTGAAATATCATTAGATGATTCATTCCCTGCAATCTGTATTGCTTTGTAAAATAATTGAAAAAGGAGTTCATTGATCCATGTTTTACTTCTTTTTCTCTGTAATTCTCTTGAGCACAGAGGAAAGAAACTCTTCAAAACTCTCAGAAACAGTTTGTTTTACTCCTGCATTTGAGATGAGTCCCAAAAGGGCCAATCTGTAGTTAAATGAACACACAGAAAGAATATTTAATTTTGCTACCATCATAGCACTGATTTCCACACAAGAGAATGAAAATATTCTCAGTCAGCTCTTGTCCAAATTGAAAATCTCCAATCTTCCTATTTCCATATCATCTCATCTCCTACAGCCTATTGCTTCTGCACCAAAAAAACCCTGAAGCTTTCTTTATTCAAATTTGTCTTTAAATGCAGTCTTCTGATGCATTTTTCAGATACAAAACAGAAACTAATTTTAACTTTCTTCTTGTGCTTTCATTCAGCTAATGGATATAAAAAGAACATTTAAACTGCAAAGCTGAATTTAGGAGATTTTGTAGAAGGATCCTGTCACACTTCAGTAATTGTATATAACTAAACAATCTGCACTTGAGTGAAAACAAGTTTCATGTTTTTAAAGAAAGTTCCCTGAAATAGTAAGAAAAGTTTCCCATTCCTCAAAAGTTGCTTTGAAAACTGAGGATCTGTGTGATGGACATTCTAATTTCTACAAGCAAATCTGCAAGAAAGTAATAATGTCTTCTGCATCTTCAGGATTTTTTTTCATTTAGAAAAAAGAGGAGCTATAAACAAAACAATGACAAAGCAAGCAAGTTCCTTGTGTTCCTCCAGGTGCATGACTGTATGAACAAACGCGGAGTAAACAAAAAATTCACATATCAGAGACCATGACCACTAAGAAAAATTTAATAAAGACTTTGAAAAGTCAAACTAAGTGGTTCATAGAAGCCATAGTGTAGGATCATATCTGAATAACTTATTTTATGATGGTGAAAAAGAAAAGGGACATTATGCTTTTTATTTGAAATATTTGAAAAATAGCAGTGTTACACAGTACAAGTCAAAAGCTATCACAATATAAAGCCACTAAACACAATATATCTATCTTTACATGCTACTTTCAAGGATCTCTCTGTTGAGAACAGGAGGCAAACAAGAGACAATATCTGTAAAATACACATTACAGATTTGATACAGAAGAAAGGAGCAGTTCCAGTATGTAAGAACAACACAGAGTTTAAAAAATCTGAATGTCCTGAAATAGTCTTCACAAGCAGTAGATGGTGAAGGATTTAGAAGATTTTATTTTGTTATTATTTTTACTTTTCTATGACTGAAATTTCAGCATTGTCCTTCATTCTAAATCAAAATTTATCCTACAGCTAAATGTGGATGTTAGCATAACTACCACAACCCCACGACAATGGATGATGTAGTATTGCAGTCTTAGTACCAAAGTACTGGATTTGCACAGAGACACGCAAGAATGAAGCAGAAGAGAAAAGGGGCCTCTGGCCACCTGCTTTTCTTGCCTCCTGTCAGCTATCTTTCCTTCTCTAAATGATAAATCTGCTCTATCACATTAACAGCAGTAACTTTTCAAAACATTCACTTTAAGATCTAGCATTTCCAAATAGAAATATCAATTCTAGGCAGACAAGGGAAGAGAAAGAAAGGAAGATAATCTAATGAGAGTAGCAATCCACCTGGGTTTTTATTTGCTCACTCTTGATGTGCTTTGGGATATATTGTTTAATTAATATTACACAAAGATAACAACTGTGCTCAAGGTAATCTTGGTAAAAATTCAGTCACAAACATGTACATTGATCATGCTCTGATTGCCAGTAAGTCTCATCAAGTTTTACCATGTATTTGGAAACAGGACAAACTGTTCTCCCCTCCTCTGGTATGCTAGTAATTAAAATAAAAATATTTAATTGAGATCAAATGCTATTAAGCTCTGTAGTTTTAAAAAACTAAATCAAGAGCTTAGAAGTTGAACAAGTATTTAAGAATAGAAATACAAGCATAAAAATGTTTTGAGGTTTTAACTATTAAATATAGGAAAACTTGGGTGGTACACTGTCCTGCAAACTGTTGACTGTGATCTGTCACAGTGTAAAGGATTAAAATGTGAGAATAATTAGGAAATATTTACAACCTCTTTCTTATGCCCAGTATCTTTCTTCTCCCTCAAATTAAAAAAAAAAATTCTAAGTGAACTGCAAAACATTTTATACTCTTTCAAGCTCCTTCTCAGAAACCAAACATCCAAATCCTTATTTCTTCTGGATATTTTAGTTTTGTGACCTGACTTCATAAACAGTATTGTAGGCACACAGATGCCAAGACATCACCAACTTCCAACCTCCTAATTTTTTTTAAGCTTTCAATATAGCCAGTTAAGAATGTTTTAGTATAGTAACTTTCATGTAGAAAATGCTCAATTTGACAGGTCCCTGAAAAAAATTTAATTCCAACACAAGAATAGCTAGAAACAAGCCTGCTCTTCTGTCTGCTTCTCTGCCTGCTTCCCTGGGACTGAAGACTGTCAGGGACATAAGGGTTCCCACATTTTTTACCAATCTGTCCAGAGGGCGCCTGCAGAGCCAAAAATACTGAGACATGCACAGGTTGGGATTTCCAATCTAGTGCCAGCCCTGGCTTGTGGACAGCGAAGAGACTTGGGTTTCTGAGCTCCGGACCGGAAAGCAGCACCTCCGGGGTCTGCAGGAACAGCTGGCCAACAGGCAGGCTGGCGGCCACCGGGATCCTCACGGCTACCAGTGCTCCTGGGTGGCACCTGGCCAAACACCTGCTAGTCTGTCCTGCTGGGTAGCCTACAAAGCCATCCCGCTTATCTCGGCATCTGGTAAGTTCCTTTGTAAAAACCAAGATCCCTATCTGTGTGTGACTTTCCCACACCTACTGGTAGGTGTGGGAAGGGTTTGTCGTTATTACAGCCTCAGCCTGCTTGATAAAGGCAATGGCCTTTTGTTGCAAAGGACAAAATACAGTAAGTAGCTGGTTTTCATTTGTGTTGCTGGTGGGGTTTCAAATTATATAAAAACAATATAAAAGAAAATGCAATAAATTAGTATTTCTTTCCCTTACCCCTTCACTGGGACTTGATTTTGTACTCTGTAAGGCTACTGATTTAACCACATTTGTGTATCATCCAGGAGAATCAGTCTGTCCATTAAAATTTGGATTTGGACATAAAATTCAGGCTGATTTTACTTATATTTCAGCTAAAACGTTTGAATAGCAAAAGACTACATATACTATGACATCTTGGATTCAGAAATCCTGAGCCATTCTGTATGAAATATCTACCAACCAAATCTGAAGGGTAAAATTGAATAAACAACTGTTCAATAAATAACAGATTACTTTAGACATTATCAATAAACTGGTCCAAATAAGCATGAAAAAAGCCTTACAGTCAAGCATTGCATCTCTTGCAATGTGAGCAACACATAAACAGCTTAAAAAGAGTAGTAAAATCATAAGTTTCTGAGCACAGCCAGTAAAGTAGGAAAAATAGAGTGGTTTCTTAAGCACAATAAGCTTTGAAATGAAGTAAAGTACACTGTGCTGAAAATGGATGAGAAGCTGGTGAGGTGTCCAGTAATGATGCATTTAAAGACACCATTTGGCTAGAATTTGCAGTCATCTGTGAATAATTTATCGAATTGAGTAAAGCTCAAAGAAGACACTGGCTAAAAACTGCTGAATATTTTTTGCAGTGACAAAATTCAAAGTCTCCCTCAGTTTCAGTTCCTTTACTTCTAAATCCATAAAATCAGTGAGAACATTCCAGTACACTGCCTAGGTGACAGCTGATCACAGACTATACTTTCCCTCAAAATATTCCTGAGTAAAGACTGTAGAAATGGCAAAAGGCTTTCTTCTTTCTCTGAGGAAACAAAACAAACACAAAATACAACTACTAAAGCATCACACACGTTCACATTGAGACAATACGCTCTCCACACATGCTGCAAAGCACAATCAGAGCCTGAGAACAGGCACGTTTGCTTATCCCACAAGTCATACATTCTGCCCTCAGCAGCACAGGCTGCATAACACAGCCTTCATGTATTAACCAGCCAGAATAAAAAAAACCCAATCAAACAACAGCAGCAGTGGTCTCTTCATTCCTTCTCCCACCCTAGACTCTACAGATGCTGAAAAGGGATTTCCAGGCTTCTTTTGGATGAAATCCATATATTGTAGTCAGACTGGTTGGGTTTGATTTTTAAATATTTTCAATTCTAGCCTTATTGATGAGAAGAAATCATAGGATTATGGAACAGTTTATGTTGGAAACGAGTTTTAAGCGTCATCTAGTCCAACCCCCTGGAAACAGCACAGACATCTCCAGTCAGGTAAGGTTACTCAGAGACCCATCCAACACTGCCGAAGAACAATAAATTCCAGCTAGTTATAAAAGAATTAACTCTGTAAGAAAAGTGTGAAAAGCTTTTATACCTTACCACTGTCCTGTGATCAGGAAAAGCAAATTTATTGCTATGAACGGTAGAGTCCAAGGCCCCTACTGCATCTCTAATTACAATGCACTCCTTCCTATTTACACCACAGGGGTTATTGTCCTTAGCAAGCATTCTTACCTGGAACATAATGGTAAAGAGCAACTTATTTCAAGCATTTCAAAATTGGGTCTGTCTTTTCAATCTGCAGTTTAGCCCCCATAAATATGCTTTCACTCATTTTTTTTCACAAAAACCTCCAATTTCTGGCACCCTTTCTTTAACATGATGCAATCTTTTGCTATCCCTCAGTAATGCACCTCATCAAAAAAATCTTATTCCTCCATTCCCAACATAAGCAGACTTGGCTCAAATTTGCAAAGCTCCCATCCTTCCACTAAATTTCTCAAATGCAGCTTCCAGAAAGGGAATACCATCATCCTTTTACTGTTTATCTAGCTCATGTAACAATTCATTAAAAAAACCTTCAAAATTTAACCCTTGAAATTAAAGTATTCCAAATGCTTAAACCAAAATCTTGATGCTCTACCGAGCATGGAAAAGCCTGAAAAACTGTCTCTACTTTGTGAAGCCCATGGATGCCTTAGCTGCTGAACCTCTTTTCAAAATACAGAGCATCAAGGAGAACAAAGCACATACTGACATATTCAAAGTATTTAGTTTAACAAAGCCAATAAGGCTCCACATAAGAAAGCTCTAGAATATTTCACTTATCAGCAGAACAAAATGGCATTGCTCAGTATGTCATGGGTGAAATATGTTGTAAGATTAAGACAAAATTAATTTTCTTAATTAAAAAACCCCAATTAAAACCTTCTACTTTACAACTCTGAGGACAGAATACTGAAAAGGCCCTAAAGACTATTAATTAAAAGACTTTGACTTGTTTTGCTGAAGAAAGCATTTAGATTGCTGAATCCATGTAAAACTGATATAAGAATATTGACGTTAGTGAGACAGAACTCACATTTGCACTAAGAAATAGTTTCCTGATCCAGAAAAAAAATAAATCATTAATTACTTTTTCTTCCCAGACAAGTTTGAAAATGCAGTTACTGACTTAATCTGGTTTCACAGTAGTGATCATTGCAATGATTTAAAAGGAAAGTAAATATATATGTGCATATATATAAATATGCATTCTGAAATACATATATGCTGCTATAGATTTTCAGGCACTATTTCAAATAAAGCAAGATCTACTAATGCAATCTATATTGCAGCATATATGCAGGCTAAAACAAGACGAGCATGATGCAGCAGCCTCCAACAGCTACTTTTTAAAGGTTGTATATAAAATAGAGCAAATGGAAGAAGTGGAAATTAATACAATCGTAATTCACGATCAACAGATCATGAGTTAATTCTATTAAAATGTGACTACTATTGTGTCAAAATGAACAAACTTCTGTCATCGTTCTGGTTAAGTGAATTAAACTTTTCCTGATATATTCTCACCTGAGGCTCAAGAATCCATTACAAATGCCTAAACCATGACTGGATAACATATGTCTTGTGGCTTTTTCATATTATCATTTCAATTTTAAAAATATCTCAAGAGGTAAAAAAGCAGTGAAGATGAAAGTATTTCTATTAAAAGAAAAAAGAAAGAAACCCTGCACAATTTAATTAGCTGAGAAACGAGAGCTTTGTTAGAAGTTGTAAATATAATAAAGATTATCACTTGGCCACAGAAAAAAAAAATCTCCCAGCATGCCTTTGAAGAAGGATATTTAAATTCACCAAAAGATCAATTACTGTTTGCAAGGATAACTATGGAAGTTAATAGAGAGCACTGGCAAGCGTTGTTCTCATAATAAGCCAGCGAAGTACCACGGATAAATTAATACAAAGTGTTAAGGCTTTAGAGACTATGGCTCTCCCAAAACACAGCTCAATCACATACAGAAAATTAACAGAGGAAGGGCACAGCCAAGACTGAAAAAACACAGTACATAAGTTAATAAGCAAACCCTTGTTACATTTTGGTGTTAGCGAGTACTCAAAACTTAAGTTCATCGGAAGTATTCTTCCTCAGCTGGCTCCTCTTACCATCTCCCCTTAAGGGAACTCCTGTGCTAACTCCTCTTCATCTGAATCACAGCCTGTATGGACTTGCTGAGCCATCCACACAGGAATGAAGCAGGAGAACTTCAGCAATCTTACACCTGGACCTAAAAGGTGCATTTTAAGGAGCCTAGTGCGCTCTTCCACATTTTCCTATGAAAAGTTATGATGCAAAGAAATATGACAAAAAACACTCTTAAACTCTGTATGTTTTGCATTTTCACAAAGCTTAGTTAGTGCCATTCAAATCTGCCACTGGTGTCTCAGATGCTTTGAGACTGTGCCTCAGGCAATGAAAAATAATGTACTTATCACCTCAGCAATGGGATCTTGGTTATGAAGTCAGGGAGCTGCCAACAGTCTCCTGGTTCAGTGACAAGTGTTCATGGATAGGAAAACCTCTGTAATTTGTAGAGGTTGTCCAGGTTTTGATTTCTTTGGAGCTCAAAGATGAACCCCTGAAGAAAGCTACTGTCTGAGAAATCTATACAGAAAGGAGAGCCAAGAGGCCAGACTAGATGATGGTTCTCAGGAGCTTGAAAATTGCTACAAGATACATGAATAGATATGTGAATGAACTAGAACAATGTGTTATTGTTTATGCTGTATTCACACATTTACATTCCGGCACATATTTGCAAACACTCCAGCTGCATTCACTATGTTAACACTCAGTGTGGCAACCAGTGGAGCTGTTAGTGAGAGCAGCCTGGAGGAGCTGCATCTTGCGATTTGAAAAGAGTATATATTTATCCCAAGGAATCAAGAATGCCTCCTTTCAGGGCTGAACTGAATTGATTGTGTGGGAAAAGTTCCCTAGAGATGAACAAAAATGCCTCCCTGTCATGGAATTACTAATAGCCTACTGGCATATATGACAATGAATCCTGAAAGTATAGCAATGGGTAAATGAAAGAAGCATCTCAGAATGAAACCCCAGACAAGTCGGGTGTAATTTGTGAAGAGTAATCTCAGTGCTGGGAAAAGCACCTACTTACCATACCAATTTTAAAATCCAAATATTGCCAGGCAAAGAGCCTAGGTGTTCTGTGCCCAGAGCTGTTAAGAGCACCTGCAAAGGCTGTGTAGAGCATGTGAAGATAAAGCAAGGCATGATTCCAGAAATTCAGAATTAAAATCCTGTAGTAGAAGCCGAACACATTAAATCATGTACTTTCTGGTTTCTAGAGTCTTTGTATTAGCTATTCACTACATCCTCAAAAACTACAGAGCACCAATGAATAATCTTAACCCCATGTTAGTGAAGCTTTTATTCATTTATTTCCTTGGTCTTCAAAGCAACAGATTTCCTGGCAGACCCTTAATTCAGAGGCCTAATCCTTCTTTCCATTTATGTGAATTCTTTGAGGAGATACTTCTGAATACAGAATGCACTAATTACCCTTTTCTTTTCCCTTACATCATCCTCCCATTTCTCTGCTGTTCAGCACAGCCTGGTTCACACTCTTGAGGTATTCTCCCAGAAAGCAAGATCTTAGTAAAGGTAAGGCAAACTGAAAAGCAGAGGATGCAAGAATGGCAAAGGACCAGCTTGCAAAAAGGCTGTATTTAAAAGGTTGTGAAAGAACAGGGATCAGCAGTACAAGAGGAAGATGGATAAAGGCAGAGCTTATGCCTTATGAAATTTGGACTTCGTATTCTGCTCTTACAAGTTCATTATGCAGTTTGGGGCAAAAGGCTTAAAACTTACCGGTGCCTGTGAATTGCCTGTGTTTAAGCTGCTATTTTTACAGTTCATAAGCAATTACAGAAATAACCCAGTCACATTATCAAGCTCTGGAGAAGGTCCAAACTACCCTGCACACCTCAGATTTGGAAAGTTTTTATATCGACAAATAAAACATTATCACTGATATCTTCCTTCTTTAAACCAAGAATTCCACCAGTAATAATGAAGGATATGTTCTGTGGGACTCAAGCTTCTAACAGGCAATGACTTCAGATGCTCTTCTTTGGATGCAACAGATGTGTCTAACCACACATGACTCCGTGTATGAGTAGTACATGAAAACCAGAGGCTGAGTGCATATTTGCAAAATGTTGTTAGCCAAAACACTGAGAATCACATGTGAACCCACCTCTCCCTCTCAGTACAGGGATTATGCAACCAGCAAAAGGCAAGCTTTCTGTGTTCCCGGAGGAAGGTGCATCACACCGATGGTGATGGCTTCAGCCTCTGATAATTGTGCCTGCCCCTCAGAAAAATCACAGGCGTGTATGAGGAGGAAAAATGAATCAAGTCTCTTAAGAGCACAAAAATAAATCCTACTGGATGATTTCCACCAGACTTGTAATGTCTGTGCAGGAAATCTGGCAGACTGTTGATCACTCCTAGGATGTGACCAGCTACGTGGAACTATCAAATCTCGGAACTTAAAACCTCCTGAGAGGAACCAAACAGGTGCTCCAGAGATTTTTTTTTTTTTGCCTAAAAAAAGGGGAAGTATTTGGTACCCATATATATTAGAAGCAGAAAGCGCTTTTCCTGCATTTCACAACTTACTTTAGAAGTAAAAATATTGCAGGTATTCTCACTAAAAATAAAACAACCCAACCCAAATCCACATATAAATGTGAACTACCAACACTGTTTCACAAGCAAAATTCCATCCAAGTTGTGTGTTTTACAATATTCAGGGTAAGTGAAATGAAGAGTACCATAATTACAGCAAGTTGGTGTTCCATAATATTAATTATTATAATGGCATTTAAATAAATAGATCAAACAGAGACACATGGAAAATTATTATTTTGTCAGTAATTTGGTATTGTTAGACTTCACCACTTCTGACCTGCACAAACTGTGTGCTCCTACATTTAGAAAAGACATTAAAAGAAGTATCTCCCTCACTTTTCTTCCACAGCAGATAATGCTTGCATTTGAACAATAGCAAGAAACAGTTGGAATCAGTTCAAGCAGTAGCTTGGGTTGCAAACAGAGAAAATGGAGCTTCTTGTTACATTGAGCAATTCCTGCTGCAATTTTAATAAATACTTTAATTAGGGGAAAAAAACCACCAACATCTCAGTTGCAGTATGAGGCTATTACATTCTTCCTGTTTTTGTACACTACAAAAGTATTTGGAAATCAATATGACTCAAGCAGCACACAAAGTACTGAAAATAGAAACACCAGTGGCTCAGCAGGATACAGCATCCTTGAATTTTCAAATGAGAATAGTTAAGAAAGAATAATTCCTGTAAAATACATCACTTTCATCCAAATGATAACTTCTTTTATAGAGTTTCCAGAAAACTTTTATAATTACCATTGTAAATTGGCATTAGGGAAAGCAGTATTCCACTTGGTCAGCATAAGGGGCACAATTCTAGAAAAAGACTATGCGTAATGGCACCTACTGAACCTCATCTCCTATGAGCACTACTGTCCTTTTATAAGTCAGATGAGACATATTATAAAAAATGGAAAACCTTTAATCAAAATGCAATTCATTAAGGAAATGTTCATTATTTTTCTCGCTCCCTTACTCTTTCATTCAATCTCCACAATACCAACTGCTTAAGTAAAGTTCTCTTTTTAGGGCCATCCCTACTGCCCTGGCTACATTTCTGTATCACTCAGTCTTATCCGATTCTCAGATTTGGTCACTACATTTCAGCATGTCAGTAATAGTCTAAAATTCAGCTATATTAAAAAGCTTCCATCAAGAAGATTTGATTCATCATTATAGTACCATAAAGTGACATATGGCTTAGAGGAAGATGAAAATCCCAGAGACTGAGTTTACTCAGTGGAGGCTTGAGAGCCACTGGGTGGCTAAGAAGGAGTAAAGAATCACACAGAAGGGGATACCCAGGCTTGCTGTGGCAGGAACAGCCCTGTATTTATGAAACACTGCTCCTACTGCTTTATCCCATGAACTTGGATGCTTTCCTTGGCAGCAAGACTGCAGCCAAAGGCTGCTGCCATCAGCCATGCACCTCTCCAGTTACCTGGGGGAACCACAATGGGGATTCCAAAGGAATTCAGAAACAGAAATTTTTCACACTTCAGCAAGGGACATAAAAGTAGGATTTCTTGGTTCTCCATTTTCATTTTATCAAATTACTTATAGCCCTTCTCAGAAAACATTCTTAGAAAGGTGGTCAGTGTCCAAGGAAAAGTTAAGAGATAACAGATACCAATCATTCATTCCACACAGGTAAGTTTCACTGGATTTGCACCCTGTTGCACCTTTTATCTTCAAAAGTAAAGATGCATCCTTTTCAAGAAAAAGTAGCAATAGTACTTCATCTACTCAGTCTGCTTCAGCTTCTTTAAGATCACACCATAAAGTTAAATTATAGTTTTGCCCCCTAGCTTCAGTTCAGATTTAAATAAAACAAAACACGTCATGAGAATCATGGGACCTACAACATATTGAAGTGCACACTGAAAGACAATTTAAGTGCTAGAAATTAGCTGGAAAAGTGATCTTGAGCTTTATGGATATTAAAGAATGGCTTTATTTCTGAACATAACAGCTTCATAAAGGTAAATTCGTGTTTCTTAATAATCCAGCTCTTAATATCCATAATATCATGTCAATATACACAGTGACAAGAATAACGAATAAAAAAAAATGCTAAGAATAAAAAAAGGAAACCATTCAGAGGATATTGGATATACTTTTAAAACTAAAATAACTAGGCTTTATTTGATATCTACTTTCCTCTCAGTAAGATGGTAGGGCAAATCTGAAACACTGATTGTACACTTCTGCTTAAGCATTCCTAAACATTATGATATCCATGAAATACATATGTGCTAACATGTCTTTATCTTGTATGAGGAGTTCTTGTAACACTATTGTTCACAAATGTCACTTCCATAAAATTGCCAGCCTCACATACAGTCTGTTTCCTAAGACTAAAAATAACTTCCTTTGTCTATACTTGAAGTAAACAGTTTCAATCACATTTCAGTTAAATAGACTGACCTCTTTATTTAGACTGCTTTTTCAATATATTTCAAGTGGACTTTACACACTAATCCATTTACTAAAGATGAAAAAAACACTAAACAACCCTGCTACTGTTCATTTATTCAGCAATTTCAGAGAGAAGAACTGAGTCGCTGTATGTCTCTGATGAGTCAATACAGGCTCACACACAACTACAATTTTATCAAGAGAGATGTTACTCAAAGACAATTCTTTCTGAAAATACAGCAACGCCATAGTTTCAGAAGATCATTTTAAAAGGTGACAAAATGTGCAAGAACTCAAAAAATGCAGTTTCTGTTGCTGTAATACCATTGTATATAACTACAGATTTCAATACTCCAACACTTCTAACAGCTAATACACCAATTTTATCAAAGTATGTATCTATTTAATATTGTCATTTGTTTAAACTAATGATCCAGATGACCTTAGAGTGCTTTAAAGCACATGCATTTTACATCCAAGACTCCCCTGCTTTCAGGCATGGAACCAATCTCACCATCCAACAAGATGTACCAACAAGAGTA
>VXBQ01002483.1:51428-79434 GCA_013400175.1 Phainopepla nitens
AAAGAACCAACCAACAAACCAAAACAAAATCACAAGCAAAACAAAACTTAACAATCCAGAAAGCAAAAGACATTTTTCTCAGGACTCCACTGAAGTGATGAATGGGTGAACTTTGTTTAAGAAAATGCGAACACAAATCGTCCATGCAATTTTGAGGTGGATGCAGTAGTTTTTATCTTCTGACCCTGCTTGCTCCAGCTCAACAGAATATACAAATCTGATAATTTTCAAATATCTGAGCAGTCCCATGAAAGGAAACAGAAGTATCATAGGTGCAACTTGTACCATATGTAAATGGTCTGTTGGATTAGAGCTCCCACACAGTAACATGTAAGAACAACAGTGAAATCCTACTGAACAGTTCAGGACTTGAAAGGCAAAGCTTTGACATTTTTTAAAAACATACCAAGAAAACAACCAAAAAATCTGAGAACTTGTATTGCAATCAAACGAAACATAGATACTTCATACTGCTGTGTGAGCATGTAATTTTCTTGGAGAAGTAAAGAAAACAAAAAAAACTTGGAAAGCTAATGAACTGATAACATTTAAGTACAGTCCTTAACAGACTATGCACCTGTGTGCACATACTTGTGTGGTCCAGGTAAGATAAGGCATTTATGACTTCTCTTTCTTGCATGGACTCTCTTTGCCAGACAGTATGTAAACTCATTCTGTAGCTTTTCATCTAGTTAAGGATTTACAGAATGCTCTACATCCTGCTCTTGAGGTTAGCAGGGAAGAAATACCTCTGTTGAAGTAAACAAATAAGAGGCTCAGATTGCTAGGGGATGAGAACACAAACATTGACTACACAGATGACACAAGGTTTACTATCTTGTAAAGTACAGGACAAGAGCAGGAACCCAGCCATTAAATTGCTAGAACACTCTGCAAACCACAGCACAGGGTATCAGTAAGACCTCATCAGAGCTGAGACAGGCAAATCCGGAGATCTATTTGTAAAAAATATGATTCAAGTTGGCAGAAGAACAGGAAAAGGATGCTAGGAATTTCTGGGAATGGAAAGCTTATTTACAGTAGCAACAAAAGTAGGCTGGCTTGCATAAGATTGCAATACAATGGCAATTAGAGAATAAAATTGCTCCTTAAATGTCAGAGGAAGCATTACAGAAAAGTCTTAGGATGAAAGATAACTCTTACACACACAAAAAAATAAGAGAGAAGACTTTGAAAAGAGACCAGATAAAAAAATTTCAGTGCACTCAGAGCATAGATACTAGTCAAAAACTTAGTTGCAATAGCAAAGGTAAACCACTCAAGTACAATAAAGCTGCATTATAACAATCACATAGCTCAAAATATCTTTCTGTTTCATTCTACACCTATTAATTTTTCCCCTTAGATGACACTTTGTTTTCAATATAGAATCCTAAAATGGTATAGCTCGGAAGGGACCCCAAAGACTATCTAGTTCCAAGTTCCCTGCCATGGGAAGGAACCTCCCATTAGCCCAGGCTGCTCAAAGCCCCACCCAAACTGACCCTGAAGATCGCCACAGATGGGGCCTCCACCAGTGCCAGTGCCTCATCACCCTAACAGTAAAGAATTTCTTAAAAATATCTTACATAAATATACCCTCACTCCATTTAAAACCATCCCCACTTATCCTGTCATTACATGCCTTTGTCAAAAGTCCTCCTCTGGCTTTCTGACAGGCCCTGTTTGGGTGCTGGAAGGCAGCAATAAAGCCTCCCTGAAGCCTGCTCTTTTCCAGCCTGAACATCCCCAGCTTTCTCAGCTTTTCTTCACAGGAGATGTGCTGCAGTCCTATGACAACTTTTGTGACCCTCCCTCCACTTGCTCCAAGAGCTCCCTGTCCTTCCTGTTCTGGGACCCCAGAGCTGGACACAGCCCTGCAGGTGGGGTCTCACCAGAGCAGAGCCGAGGGGCAGAATCCCCTCCCTTGCCCTGATGGCCATGCTGATTTTGGTGCAGCCCAGGACACAGCTTGTTTTCTGGGCTGCATCCGGCTTCTCATCCACCAGCACTCCCAAATCCTTCACCTCTGGGCTGCTTTCAACCCATCCTCTGCCCAGCCTGTATTTGCACTTAGGTATTTAAATGTCAAAGTATTTATATGCCAAAATAGATTCATGTAATCAGTATAAACATTCAAACACTTAGCCATACCAGTTGCTGCAGTAAACATGCTGAAGTACCATGGCCTTAATTTTTACAGTATATTATTTTGCTATGAAAATAATTAAATGCTATGCTAAGATGAAAAGAACTTATTTCACTATATGATTTAGTAACTCTTGAATCTGATTACAAAACCAGAATAACAGTAACAAAAATTACAGGTCTTGAATAACTGGAGGCAGGAGTGAAAAACCTGACTTTGGTAATGAATTTTAAAATGTGAGTTGTTAATATTTTAAACACAGAAGGTGGGAAAAGGTTAGAGAGGTCTACTAAGTAACCCCTAAATATCTGCCAAAGTCTCCAGAAGATTTCCTTTCAGACTCGGTGTCAGGACAGATATCCCTTAGCAATGACAAGTGTTATTCCAACATCTGAACTATTTTAGATCTAATACATCAGCAGAAGAAATACATATGGTGTTGATATACCAGCTAACACTTCTCCTCTGGGAATGGCACAGTTCATACAAAAAGCTGAACAACTCCTTAAATATCCACTGTTGACTAAAACTTTCAGAACTAAAATATAAAGTTCTGTTCAGAACAGCAGGGCTTCACAAAATGAAACCAAAAGCAGCTGTCACAATAGAAATTCATATGAAATATCTTTGCTGTCAGTTTCTGTTAAGAAATACAAACTTTCAAGACCAAGATTTGGATAATAACCTTGTGGATGTGCTTAGCCATTCCTGTCTCTCCAATTCTTGTGTATATTTCCCTGCTCTGTAACAATGGTATTACTCTTTCTCTCACACCTGTGCCCACAAGTAGCTGGTAATGCAAATAATTTCCATAAACCAAACGTTTGAGCTGTCAGACGAATCATTCCATTATCGGGACTATCATACATGTTCTGAATTGTAAAATTCGGCAATTCTAAAAAGGAGCATATTTCAACTTGCTTCTGAAAGAGGTAAAAAATCTTTGCACCATAACTATTAATAAACAACAGAAATCCATGCAGCTTCTGTGAGGCTTTATTACTGGCAGAGTATTTAACCTACGTGTTCCTACCGGAAAAGACGCAAGGGACTGTGACAGCAACCTCTGTAGATGAGAGCAAGCATTCCTGCCTGCCAGCAGAAGCCAACTTCCTCGTCCAGCAGCAGCGTTCAGCTGGCTGGCCTTGGCACAGCACACAGCAAGGTCATGATAATCCCCGTGCCTGCAGCAACAGGCAGCAGCGCCAGGTGGGACAGCCCCTCCCGAGGCACCGCGCTGTGCTCCACTGATTTACTACAAGAGTTCTGTGCTTTCAGAAACTGAGCAGTAATGTGCTCGTGTGTCAGCAGAATTACAGTCCGAGATCTGACAATGGACTCAGGTTGAAAAAGAGGAATTCAGGACAATGCTGTTCTTCAGTTATTTTGAAGACAAATATGTAGAATCCAAAGACTCATGGAAAACAGATAAAAACACCCCAAACTCCTCCCCCCAAAAAAACTAACAAAGCCCTCATCAGTCGCAAAGTGAAAACTCCAGTCTGCTTCAGAATTAGCCTACACTGTTGAATAAGATTAGCCCATAAATATTCACCATTAAATATACTTAAGTAAAGAAAGATAGCATTTGTCTTCAGCTTTGTCAGGAAAGTGTTTGACTCCATCCTGATGAGATGTCCAATAGCACTGTACAATAAAAGAGAGTCAAGAATTTAAAAGACAAAGATCTGATTTTTAAAACTGAGATTGCTCTGAGACAGACTAGTGGGACTCCATTTTGCAAATTAAACATTCAGAATAGTAGCATGAGGGTAAGTCTGTTCACCATCATTTTAAATGTTTCATATGGCCTTTCAGGCTAGTGTTTTCATTGCCTTTAATGAAAGAACATGAAGATTGAAGAGAATAACACCTCTTATTAGCCTTCAAAAAACCAGAATTGCACTGCTCATGGCATTCAGGGGTTATGAAAATTCAGAACCTAGCAGCTGTTACAAAGGATAAACTGTAAGTTATAAACCAGCGTACTTAAGTATTTTCTGGGAAACAAAGTGTATTCAATCTCAAATTTCAGAACTAATTTGAAACTAAAAATGGGCCAGAGGCATATGTCAGTTTGTTTACCTGCCTTATATTTTAATTCATTTACTTACTTAAAATCTGTTTTGCATGTCAACAAAAGCTTGAGGGGTGGGGGAAGAATTTCCAGTAACTGAGTTTATTTTTTCAATAAATACAATCTTTATTCTTAATACAATTTTACTCATATAACAATGCCATTGTGCCTTTATCCTCTCCTCAATACTAGTCTCTAAAGTGATTATAGCTAGATAACAAGCTTTAAAGGATAGGAAATTCAAAAAGTTTGTAGAGATGAAGAAAAATAAGACTATTTGTTTTTTCAGTAAAAGGATGGTATCCAGAGATTTTTTTTCCAAGTAAAAAATGAGCAATTCTACATCCTCACACAATCCTGTGCTCATGGCTACAGACAAGGCAACATGGTAACTTAGGCAGTGTAGCATCTTATTGTAATTGCAATGAAAACTCCAAACACAATTGCATTTTGTTTTTATCCAGACTGAGTTAACCCATACTTAACAGTGTGCCTTAGCCAACCACACAGGGCACTGAAGTGATCTATTTCAAGCGAAGTTTCTGATGAGGACCCAGAATAATATTTACGCTGACATGTCTCAGACATTTGACTGGTACAAACATCAGTGTCTAAAAGTGACATGTGCCTTGTAACCACTGTTTCATGAATATCACTTCTCCATGGAAAAGCATCTTGTAAAGTTAATACAATGCTGCACACAAGTGAAGTCAATTGCATTTTAATTTTACCTTGACTAACAAATCTGTATCACTGTTTTTGCTTTAGACTTACAATATATTTGAAGTGCAACTCAGACAAGGTACTTAGACAAGCAATTTCCACCCTCCCTGCTTTTTCCCTCCTTCATGCAGTATCCATATAACACGCAAACATTTAACAACTTTTATTTTTCCAAGGCTCCTGCCACAGAGCATCATTTAGACACAGCAGACAAAATCTGCACAGGATGCAGAGAGTACTAGATGCTCTGGAAACTGTTGGGTTGACTCTGCTTATTATTTTTAATGACAATTTGTTACAAGAATGGTAGATTTACATGTAGATGTATTCATCCTTTTTCATATGTTTCTTTGGGAAATTGGATCTGAAACAGACCCCAAGGAATAGATTC
Organism: Phainopepla nitens; assembly: GCA_013400175.1. NCBI lineage: Eukaryota > Metazoa > Chordata > Aves > Passeriformes > Bombycillidae > Phainopepla > Phainopepla nitens. The sequence goes on from VXBQ01002483.1 coordinate 56,769, forward strand.
AAATGTTCCTAGGGAAAAAAAAAAGAAGCTGTATTCTTCTCCATAAGCTCTGGCCTCAAGACTAAAGAGCCATCCTTGCTCCCATAAAAATGAATGAAGAATTCTCTGATCTTCCTAAGCCAGCTTTTGTTCTTTTCAGAGACTTTCCAACAGAAAGATTTGCATTACAGCCTTCTTTCCTGAAACTTTTTCATTTTCTCCTTGGAAAAAAAAAAAGTCTTAGATTTTTTTTTCTCTATAGAAGAGTGACCTCTGCAGTCAGACTCCGCAGAGTCTTTAATGCTGTTCTTTAATCTCTTTTTCAGTGTCACAGATTTTGGGAGGTAGGGGTGAGGGGGATGGGGAAGAATGGAAACAGGAAGAAAAACATAAAAAAAGCAACCAACCTCTCAGAACTCTGATATCACGTGTTTCAAATGCAGATAGCTCCCCTTCCTTTTCTTTTGCTACAGAATGAAAAACGGTTCCAGATTTGAAGGAAACAAAAAACAAAGCCATTGCCAACAAAGGAACCATGCCACCAGTTCTGAAAGAAATTTAATGGTGAAATGTTCAGAGGTGACCCCTTTCTGTGGAAAAGGATCCTGAACCTCCTTCAGACCACAAATTGAATCAACAGTGTGGGATGATGCTGCCCTCTCTAGTGCATTAACAGAAGTGCTGCATGCAAGACAGAGGTTTTTGTTTAGGGCTTTTTCTCTGTAGAAGAAAAAGCATCAGCTGTGTCTGATTTCAGTTGCTTCACTTCAAATGTGCAAAAACTGAAATGAATTCGGGGAAAAGCAGCAGCATGAAGTAACATTCAGAGAACATGATGAACTAAAAAAACTGAAAAAATAATCTGTTTATAATAAAAGAATTGATCAAGGGCATATATTTCACACTTTGATACATTCAGAAGACTGTTACAAGAGAGATCTGTGCTCTGTGGCCTTTTTCATGGTACTAAACAGACCAAATTGCAGTCAGAGAGATTTAGTGTTAATATCCATAGAGCTGGAAAGAAAATTTGCCCCAGCAGAATGTATAGAAGAAATTTAAGAATCTCTGCCATTGGAAAATGCAAACAACAGTTAAGAATTATTTCACAAAAAAAGGCTTAAGCATGAATTTCCATTAATTTGCTTTCGCTCCCCAGCTCGTCACTTCCACTGTAAATTCAAAAAGACAAACACAGGTAGTGAGGCCAGCGACTACTTTCTACTTGCCACTTTCTCCATTTCACTGAGAGAAGTGTGCAAACATAGGGCAGCTGCCAGAACAACTGGGGCAGTCGCCATAGATATTTTTACATGCAGTCCAAAGACTCTCTCTTGTTGCTTTGCATCACTTCAGGCCAGACCACTACACGTTGCACCCAAAACAGGGTGCAGCCAGCTACTCCTGTATCTAGAGAAATAATCACCAGTAAACTTTCTGCAGTAATGCAGAATTAATGCAAATCCAGCAACATTGTGCAGGATCCTGTTTTGCATCTCCTTCCTTATACTCTTCCATCTAAGCAGGCAATACAAGAAGCCTTTCCAGATTCAGAAAGTGGGTGAAGATGAAAGGGATTTTGGAGAACATACAGTTCAAACTCCCCACTCAAGGTTTTACACTGTAAAAAATGGCTTGATCTGTGTTGTCAAAAAGTTTGGTCACCCCCAACCTGATTGAAAGTCTGGATCCGCCTTAAGGAAACAGTAAAGTTTGCTGAATAAATTAAAGATTTAGTTAATAAATTAGAAATTATTTATTAATATGCCTTATGAAGTATAGAGTCATTATAAGAAATTTATCTTCCCCAAATCCATACGCATTTTCACACGTACCGTAATTTCATGCTGCACTTGATTAAATGAATGACCAGTAGCTAAAAGAAAGAAAAACAAACTATACTGTTGTAACTACAAAGTGAAAGAAAACAATTAAACAATACATTTTTTTTACATTCCAACAAAATGCAGTGAAAAAGCACCATCACAAATAGTTGTCTTCATAAACTGTTTTTTAACATCAAGATCATTCCAATACCGTAATAACCACCTGAGCTTATGCAGCCCATCTTGCAAGTACAGGAAGGGGCAATGTATGAACTGATCATAAAATAAAAGTGTTACTAGGCATTTGTTCATTATTGTGTTTCCCACACATCACACACAGGCCACATAAAAACCACTACAGAATTAAAAAGAATTAAAAAAAAAAATATTCTAAAGGCTTTTCTAGCTGTAACTGAGTGGAAGTTGAAGAGCTGTGTTGCAATATTTCTTGAACAGCACGTGTTGTACCTTTCTGGTATACATTTTATCCCAAACAAAAGAGTCTCTGCTCCGGGAAAGGGAAATCTTGCTTTAGCAAGAACCAGTTACAACTGAATAATGAAGGAAGTCTAAAGATACTGTTTTGTAAATCTACTCAGGACCAAGATACTGCAAACACAATGGACTGCATCAATCAGAACATAGAGATCGGAAATATAACTTGGATTTCCATCAAATCACCATGCAAATTTGCAATACAGCTGAGCAGATTCCTCATTCACTCAGCTTCAATTTTTTGCTCTCCTGTAACACTCCTCCACCTAGGGATGTCCCTACATATTTTACTCTCTCTCCTATAAGATGTCTTTCTACATCTCAGTGTCTAGATGCTGAAATTATGAAATTTTTAGTCTAAATTACCATCTAATTTACACATTCTGTTCTAAGTGATTTAAACGTCTAAACAGTGCCTCTAGACATGTAAGAGCTGTCCAGTCACATCAATGAGACCACAGCAGTCAGGCATCACTAGAAATTCCATGAGACATTTAAGAAAGCTTGGGGGTTATTTTATCCAACAGTATAAACTTACATTGTATTCGGTTAACTTATATTTTAGGTACCTCTATCAGTGCAATATAGTTGCAAAATTATGATAAGAAAGGTCATGCAATTTAAGTCTAAGCAATGGTCTCAAATCCAAAATAAAGACAGGGCAATGTCAGAAAATGCCAATTCACAGATTATAAGGGAATCACTAATTCTGTTGTATACAAAATGCTATCTATAATTTATTTGGGTTTTCAATTCTGCAGGGAGATACTTTCACTTTTTATTAAATTTAGTATTTTTCAAAATAATTGAACAAATGGTGCAGTCAAATAAAGTATTTCAAAATGCACATGACAAGAACAAAGATTAAATTACCTTAAACTGTGCAGAGAGAGTTTTAGAGGAAGATTTGACTTCAGTGATAAACTTTTTGCAATTTATTGCCCCATAAAAGTCATAAAAATGAATGATGCAATAGTTATGAAATAAAAAATGAAAGGCAACTATATTTATAGATGCATATCTATTAAGAAGTGTCTATTAAGAAGTGTTTTAATAACAGGCAGTATTTTATCACTATCACTTCAAATCCATTCTAGACTTATATTTAAAATGCTTAGTCCCCAACAACCACATTAAAATCCCAGTTTCCATAAATCACAACGCAAACTAAAATCTCTTGTCTACTAAGTCAAATTTACAAAACCTAAGACTCTGCTTAGTGCTTAGCACTCTTTCTGTGTAAGCAGAAAAATTAAGTTTCCAATTAGATTTTTTTAAAAATCTATTTTTTTCAAAAATAAGATAAATTTTCAAAAATAAAATGAAATAAAACACGAATGCAGTTTCAAACTATGTGTCTTGTGCATTTTTTTTAAATATGTCTGGAGTAATAAAAACAGGATGTAAATATTTCTGAAACTTTTTGTAAACAAACTTAGAAGTGCCTTAAATTTAGTCACTAGCTACAAGTGACCAAATCTCAGCAGAATATGATGTATTGTCCCCAACAAGTAACAGCTTCTCTCTCTAAACTGCATATTTTGTCAAATCACAGTAAACTTTGGAGAAGTATCCAAAAAAGTTCTGTGAGAAAGCTTTTGCCTTGTGGTGTACAAAGATCAGTGCCAGTTAAGGGGCAGAAAGCTTGCCGAGTTTGCACTGAGAACAGAGAAAGTTCATTTAATTTTTCATATTTCCTGCCTTTGTCCCTAGGGTTTCATGGTTCAAAAAACTGATTTATTGTCTAGAAATTATGTTCATTGTTAGACTGTGGATTTTATTGTACTGATAAATTTTGAGAAAGGCATAAATAAAAAAAAAAGGATAGCTTGCAAAAAGACAGCTGTACTTAAAAGTCAGATTTATGTATTTTAGATAGAGAGACAAATTAGTTTGATTTTCAGATAACCACTTAGTGCCATGTATGCAAAGATAATTGCTACACTAGATGTATTAAGATATTAACTGATACAAAAATGGTCATGCAACATACACATGCAACAGCAAACTTAGAAGAAGTGGACCAGCATGTAAGACATTTTCGTTTTAATTAAGACTTAAGGTCTTCCACACAATTTAAAATAAACTTCTAAGGTATGAGGGATTCATTAAAAATTACTACAGATCTACTGACCTTTGAAAGAAATAAGTCAACTCTCTTTAAGACTATATACATACATTCAAGCTACCTAATGTCTTCATATACACTACACCACTTCATCCAATCCCAGTTTTCATAAGAATATACACTGAATTTTGGAGGTTTTTTACGGAGAGTTTTGGCAACATTGCCAAAACAATTCTTGGGCTAAAATTTCACATGGAGTTGTCTGCCTCAGACTTGCTTTTAAATTCACTTAATTAATTTTTGGCAAACACTGAATTCTCAGGGATTATCGCAGTTTCTTTGTCTCAAGACTGTCATTCTTCTTCCTGATTCCTTTGCCTACATCTTTATAAACCTTCTACAAAAGAAAGAAACGCCATGATAAATCAGCACATTGTCCTGTAGTCAAAGAATGTTACACAGATATACCCTCTAACATCTCTGCCTGAATCCACAGCCTTAAGCTCCATAATGCTATATAAGTAATTAACTCAGGATCATTTATGAAACATGAATCATTTCTACAGGCTGCTCCCCATCAATCCACAATTAGATATTCAATGAAATGACAGCTCAATCTTCCTTCTCACAAACAGCAACACTTAAAACAAGTGCACTGACTCTCAAGGCTGAGCATCTGTGGTGAAAAAACTGCAGTCAAGTGTTATCTGCAGCAGTTCTTCATATTTGCGCATCTTGCATGTGGCATTTTACTCCGTCATTTGTTTTGGTGACATTTACAGAAGATTAAATTAGCATGGTGAAAAAGGACCTTGAGTTTTATAAGTGATTTTGGCCAAGCACAAAGTCTGGTTTCCTAGTGGCTTGCAAATAATGATGAATCTGGATTATAACAGACTAAGCTTTGCTTCTTCTGTATGTGAGTTGTGGGTGAAGGTATAGCAGCAAAGAAATCCAACATTGCAAAAGTAAAAGTTGATTTTTCTGAACTGAAAACTGGTAGCAGGGAGCCTAAACACCACACATCAGGTTATTGAACATTTTCTATCAAGCTATAAAAATATATATATATAAAGCGTTATGACAAATGTAACAGACAAAACCACAAAATAAAGGACAAATTAGTGTACACTCTTTCACTTAAAACTGGTAAGTCTCTTTCCCCATTAGACCAGTCACACCTCCTGCTGATAGTCAGTCTACTGTCCTTGAACCTTGACTCCATTTTGGCTGTACCTCTGTTTATCTAGAGATGTACTTAAGAATAAAAGGCTGCTGGTGCTCTCTAAGAGACAGTTTACCAATATTTTTGTACTGAGAAGTGAAAAAAAAGGAAAGGAAAATAATTCTAACCACAAAAAATCCCTACTGTTTCTCTTCTTCCCATGTCAAATATAGGCAATGAACAAAGTTATTTGGCTTATTCATGAATAACACAGAGACAACTTTTAAAATTTGGAAGCGGTTTTTAAAGCTTTGAAGGTTTAAAGCAATTCCTTCACATTGATTTTTTTTTTAAGGAATACTTAAAAAAGCTAGGAAGCAAGAAGACTGGAGCAGTACCTCTATCTTCTGCAAATCATGGGTTAGGTGACACAAGCTTCATGAAGAAACCACATCAGTGTGGTCAGATTCAAGTAACTAACACAGAAACTTTCAATTTAATGCATTAAAATAAACTGTTAGAAAATAGGTATCTTCCTTCAATCAAACTAGGAGCTCTTTTCAGCTATACTAAGAAAAAAATCCCCTCAATTAAAGTAAGTAGTTGCATCCAATTCTATGACACAAAGATGAAATTACATCAGTGCTAGCAGCACCAACCTAATGGCAGGCAGTAATCATGACACGTACTTCATGGTAAAATGCAAGATCAGCAACTAGCACACAGCTAGATTAATATCAATAATTTAGTGAATAACTTGGAAGCTAGTCTTTTTTTTTTTCCATCTATATTTACACAAAGGATGTTTATATAGGAACATTTAACAGTGCCTGCAAGTACCAAGTGTTTAAATATATAAAATACTAATGAATACTTTAACCATATGGTCAGCCCAGAATGCATACACAAGTATACCTGTAACACATATCTGAAAATGAATACACTGATGCTAGACTAATTAAATCTTCTGTATAAGTAAGGACTTATTTTATCTGCATATTAGATTTACAATGAATTACGTTTAGATTAAGTCAAAACCAAATAAACCTCCAATTATAACCTATATTTACATCTCTTAACTCTAAATCTGATCTTTCTGAAATTTCACTGAAATGTATTTCTAGTTACCAAATATTTCTGAAAAGAATATCCTAAATACCACCTGCAAGGGTGACTGGACACTAAGACCAAGGACAATACTGATCCTGGACCTGCCAAAAGAGGAATAAAAATATAAGTATATGCTGTACTGCTTTTTAAAGTGGATTTTATGAATACAGTTATGATGGTCAATATTTTAAATGCTATACTCTGCTATGTATGTAGGCTTAGACAAGAACATAATTCTATCTTCCCTAGATACGTGAAGAGTGACAACACTTCAGAGTTTTTAAGCAGCCTGTCATTTCACAGACAAATACAACCAGCCTCTTCTGAGCTACAACAGTCTCACAACAGTAGCTCTAGAACGTTAGGTCTATTCTACAATGAGAAGATTTTAGGAAATTAAAATACTTTTCACATTTCTTAGGATGTCCACACTAACTTCCTGAATTTTGCAGGCTGCCCCCACTGAGTTAGTTTCTTCCAAAGCACATAGGGTTTGAGAAGTAAATCTTGGAGTTCTGGCATGCCTATTTCTTTCCTACTCATCAGACGTATCCTCTATGCATCCACCTCTTTTATTCCTGAGGTCTTCCTTTTCCTAATTTCCTTTTTCTTCATTATGTGCAATTCTCACAAGTAAAAAAGGGTTTAAAAGTCACTTCTGGTTATAACTGCAAACAGTGGTAACTGTGAAATGGGATGAACTAAGCTCTTGTTGTCAAGCATACCTGAATAATAACAGTGATAATTATTAATAACAAATATAATAGCCTTCAAGCACATCACAACACAAAAGAAAGACTCTCTTAATACAAGAGATCTTTGAGCACTTAGATTGAAGATTGCTTTTTTTTCAGGTGGAAAAAAAGTAAAGAGACAAACATCAAGTTTCACATTTAAGAAAATACCCAAACCCAGAAGCCCAAAATAAATACATAAACAGAACCCCATATTTATCTTTGTGCATCAACCTCTTATGCCTTCCAAAATCCTTTAAAAAAAAAAGTCCTCTAATTTATACAAGACAGAGGCAACTCACTGTTAATATGACTTCAAGAAATTCTTTTTTTCATCTTGTGTTCCTGACAAGATAGGGATACTTCTGTAGGACAGGACTGCCTTATTACTTAAATATCCATGAAAGTCTGAAACCTAGGTATACAGGGCTTAAATTTCAGAGGGTTATTAAGCTGCAGTATCTGCAAAAATTTATCAGAATAAGAATTTTGAGTCATATTATAGTTCTGCATTTTTTTCTGTTAGATGAAGTTTCAGGTTGAGTAGGTTTCCAAATTAATCTTTTAACAGTCAATTCCAGTGGCTAAACCAAACTTGCCTGAAGAGAAAGTTGGCCATGCTCCCTCCCTGCTACACTTGGGAGTATCTTCACAGAAGCAGGGTTACTAGAGGAGATAAATTGAACTTTAATGCTCCAGAAGTTTGTTTGGCACCACTGTAATGCCTCTTCCATTGTGCCCTGGGTCCTATCTCCCATAAGAAAATGTACCAAGTTCTTTTATATTCTCCCTCTTTGGACTGCATTTCATAATTGCTAACACAGCACTGAAGGATCACAAATGCCCCTGGGTAGGATAATTTTCAACACAGATATGTAGCAATACACAGCTACTTAAAGGACCCCTGTTGGCAAAAGAAAAAAGCATATTTAGTTGAAGGAGGGGATGAATATCTAGAGATTGTATTTCCATATGTAGCTTGAAGTGACACATACACATTTTCTTAGTGTTTCTTTCTCATAACTGTCCCCCATATCCGTCTGCACAAAAACCCCAGACTCACCCTAGTGCATTTGAACTCATGTCATGCTATCAAGGGGAAAACACTTATTTTTAATCAGCTTCAGTTACCAAAAAGAAAAAACCCTGAATTGCAGATTTGCAATACAGAGAACTTGAAATATATCAATGAGGTTTATCTGTAAATTTATCTGTTTTTTCTCTTTGTTCATAAGCTACTATTTGATTATGAAAATAACAGGAGTCCTCTCACACAAAATTATGGAATCATAAAAAACATTAATTACATCAAGTAATTACAATAATGCTAATTAGAGTCAGACAGAGAGTAATGAGAAGTGTCATTTCAGTGTTAAAATAATTTTGAGGAATCATGAGAAAGAACTAAGCACACACTTCATTTTCTTTGGATAGGATGTATAAAATACAGGGAAGGAAGAGATATTTTCACGTCCCTAAGGAAGTTCTATTCCTTTTCCCCTTAAACAGTATTCAGTCCAAACACTGCCTCTTTACCTAGCACAAAGCCTGTCCCATCAATGTTTATTGTATAATTACTGAAACAGGTTTTTAATAGATGCATCTTCCGTGAAGTTTTCTTTGCTGCTGCTTACCATCACACATCGTTGATGGCGTCAGTGTCACTAAACAGTAAGATAAAAACAGGAGTAAAATCACTCACAGTCATCAATAGACAGTAACCTTGCATTCCCTCATTGCCCATGACAGAGAAAAAACAAACTGTACCACATATACCTGATCTCCACCTTGAATTATTTAAATCATTGTGGTGAAAAATCACTGCGAGCACATTAACAGAAATACAGCTCACACACAAATAAGTTTAGAAGGCCTAAATGACAAGAAGGTGAGCACCCATTGTCCGGGGGCAACTTTTGCTGTGTTCTGAGCACAGCCTTACGCATCTCTCAGTGTTTCTTATGGCACCGGCTGCAGCAAGGCTGGATTCCCTCCCAGTTCTCTACTCCATCAGCACAACAGCCATAATCTTCCACACCAGCACAACTAACAAACAATAGAAAGCACTGAAATTAAAATTTTCATGTGACTGTGACAAAAGACAAGAGGCAGCAATTGCTCCTGGAAGAACAATGCATTTTAACCATATGCAGAATGGGAGCCTCAACCCTTCAATTTAGCTTTTCCCTCAAGTGTCTCACACTTTCAACTATGAACTAATCAAGCTAAAAAGGGAGAGGGAGAGAGATTGTCATCTCTATTTTTAAATACAAAGGAGACAGTCAGGTACTATCAAGATGAAGGCTACCAAGTTTGACAGACTTAGGATCTAACAATCACGTCTAACAGTCATGTCGGTTAAGGCAGGCATACACCTATACAGGTCTTTTCCAGCAGATTTGCATAGTATGTTTCTGTTTAAGAAAGACAGGCTTGAATAGTGTATTTCATTAAGATGTTTTGTAATGTTGTGGCTGGACTGCTAGTGGAATATTGCCAGATTTTTTTTTCAATGTCCTTGTTATTCTTTTTCATCATTTTTTTCATCTTTTTCATCATCATCATCTTTTTCATCTTAGTATCTTACAAAAATTTTTGTAAAATACTCTGCCTCTTTGTCACAGCATGAAGCAAGCAGGAACTCCATGTATTTCTGAGCCTACATATAATAATTTTACAATCCAAAAATGAAGTGTCACCAGGGTTCCAAATTACCTAATACACTTTTGAAAAGTATGCCTAGACAGTCTTATAAATGAAGGTCTCATAAAAAGGCATAGACAAGCTTATAAATAAGCATATTTTACATTCAGAAAACTTCATAAGAAATTTAGAGAGCCTGCTAAGAGTCACTAATGGTTCTTCTGACACTGAAGAACCTAATTTTCTTCATTTGGCATTTTCATCAACTTCATATTGCATTTGAATGAACAGATTCTCATCCAAACAAAAATGGCTGGACTTAAGTCATGTTCACATACAGAAGCACAATAGCCCAGGCCAACTTGTTGTGAAGGTAACTAATATTTCAGATGACTGAAATCAATGTGTCTTACAAAAACAGGTACTTCACTAAGTCTTACAATACAAAATTTTAGGGATACTTGTAAGTAAGATACAAAAAACCAAACTGAACGCAAAACAGCAAGGATTTTAATAAAAAAAAGTGAGGTTACAGTGTGGAAGGAAACCGTTGAACTAAAAATGAGATTAAGAGTGGAGTTCCTTACAAACCATTGTGAGAAATGAACTTGTAGCAAAAATAAACAAAAAGCCCTGGATCATAAATACAATACTTGATGATGGTTAAAAAAGGAATAAAATTGAAACTAGTATCAATCTTCAAGGACCAAAGTGACAGTAATGACAAAATACAATAGCACATAGACAAGGTCAAGCATTCTGGGAACAGGACAAGTTTCTAATGTAATTCTACTAGAGAATCAGGAAGTCAAAATAATAGATCAAGAGAATGACCTGAAGTCATTCATTGTATTCATCCCATCAATTGGGATGAATACAATCAGTTAAAGAGCTACAGCTGTCAAAAAGGCACATGCAATCTGGCTGTATCAAGGGACAAATTTTCAGTAGAGATGGAGATGTTTGACAAGAAACTGGTAAGATCTCATCTGGAACTTTGTGAATAGCTTTGGTCACCTGTCTTAGAAAATTCATGGCTAGATTTAAGCTCCAGCATGTGCAGGGGCAAGCCAAAAGAATAACCACAGAAGCAAGGAGAGGACAGTACAAAGAGGATACCAATGGAGGCTTGTTTAATTAGTGTAGTAAAACGAAAGCTGAGAGGCAGTAAGTACTCTCTGTAAACAAACCAGGGATGTAAGAAAAGGGAAGGAGAAAAACTCTAAAGCTGTAGTCAACACTGGCACACAAGCAGAGGGTATTCACAAGCCATGCTGGGAAGTGGAAGCCTTCATAATCAGGTGAACAATATGCTGAATGGTTTTTGCCAACAGTAATCAAGGCAAGGAGTATCACAGCAGCAAGATGCCTGTTTTGTTTGGTTATAAACAGTACCACTGTTGCCAAAAGCCAGAAGATCTCAGTAGTTCTTTCTTTCACAGGCCTATGCCTTACTATATTCCAAGCTCACACACCACTTTTCTGACCTGTCATTTCTTTTACATCTTTCTTTTTCATACATACAGTGTGGAAAACCATTTGCACACACTTCCCTACAAAACTTCCTCCCTCTGAGGTATTCCTTAGCTTGAAGACTCTAGCTGACAGGCTGAAACACCAACCTTTTCTGACCTAAACACTAGTGCACCTAAAGGTGCAAAGGCGGTTTTGTCAGGTTCTCCTGTAAACAAAAACTTAGGGTATTTTTTGATGTCTGCAAGAGATCCCAATGCAGCAGCACCAGATAATAACTTTACAGCTCGTATTGCTTTGCATAATGAACCAATTTGCCAATTCCAGCTTCTTCTCCCCATCCTTATATTGTAATCCCAGAGAAAGCCAGTAATAAACCAACAGCTGTTCTGTACTGCAATGTAGAACAAACTAAATCAACTAGCCAAGCACTCTAACCACACTATTTAATAAAGCAAGCTCCTGGCATTGTGAGCATCTTATGTAAGGATGTCAATCCTTCAGGAAACGTAACTTTGTCATGCAATGTGTCATTATATACAACAACTGTATCATACTGATAACAAATTTCATTATTTAAATGCTAAAAAGACAATACATTTTAAAAAGAAGGTCTCAATTTAAAGTTAAATAAATAAATGAGGGTGCATAAAAGTTGCAAAAACCTGAAAAGAGTGTACTAGCTGTTTAGTAACTTTTTACAATTAGAAGCAGCTGAGATCATGCAACCCAACAATTACAGGGATCTGACAAAAGCTTGAAATGTACTGTTGCAATCTGTATCATGCCTAAGTATGTTCAATTTAGTCCATATACCAGATCTGTAATACTTATTTGAACTTACACATAGCAACCTAGCAGGGCACCCATTATCTTCGAACAGGAGAGCAGAAGACTGTAAAAACACTGCTTGTTCTACCCAAAAGTCGCACATTATCCTACTGAAGAGCATTCTGCTATGAAAAGACATATGTCCAGAAATCCAAACAGACTGGCAATGGTTTTCCTCTAGTATGACCTTGCATCATCTAGCACATAAGTCATTTGCATTAGTCTGGTTAGTTCATGAATGTGCATCCAGTAAGACAGATGTGTAGGCAAATCCCAAATCCCTGGTGTTCAGACCCCTGAAAATTCTCTACCCAGTCAGCTGTAGTAAAGAAATATATCCTAGAACTGTGTAGACACAGGTGGAAGACTACACTACTCAAACCTGGGCAGACTGCACCATCAAACTAGCATGCATTTTTGCATTTTAAAAGTGAATGGAAATAGAACTGAACGTAACTAAACACAGAAGTGTCTGCTTAGTTACAAATGTGAACTATATGAACCACTGATACAAACACAATCCTCTGTATGTGCTGTCCAGAGCTGATATGAAAGGATGAGCTCTTTACCTAGGGATGGGGTGGTATATTCATTCAGTAAGAAAATAGGATAGATTATTTAATGTCACTTAAACTGTGCAACTTGTTTGCCCAATTCCCACCACTGTTATATTACTCTTATGAACAGTTACTTTTCCTTCCAATTCACTAGAGCTTGTGCTTGCAGATAGTGAGATAACACAGTAATCTTAATTACTGCTGTTACTGAAAGCTCACTGCCAGTTTCTGTAGGCACTTGAAGACAAATTTAGCTTGGGCAACTATGGTTTCTGTACATTATTCCCTTGCCAGCTTGGTTTACTCCCTTTCAGCTAAATTCAGTCTCTGCATCACCATATTCTTCCTTCTAATGAAAAAATCCTAACCAGGATTACAGGGTGTACATTGTTCATTTCTAATAAAGCATAACTGTCTCCATCTAATACGTGGTTCAGCTGGATGCATGCATACAATAAAAAGAAAACCACATTAAGGAAGGTGGCATGGTGATCAGGGAGGGAAAATCAAATGTAAATACCAAGTCAGCACAAACAAACAAAAAAGTAACTTGAAGGGAAGGTGTTCCTTGCTGCTTCAAGAGCTACATTCCTCTTAAAAGGAATAAATAAAATAGCAAGCTGCTGCTCTTTCAGGATCAGGTATACACTTAGAAGTCTCTCTGCATGGATGATATTGATTTGGAGGCATTCCTTACGTAATGGCCATCTGTAACGTTATAATTAGACTGAGCAGCACACATGCTGGGTTCCTTTTCAACTCTGCCAGCATGCAGCCCTTCACCTATAACCAGAATATTAGGTATCTCTGGCAATGACCTTTCACTGTGAGATTTGTCCTTTCAGGCTAAACAGCACTCCCTGCTTAAACATATTCAGTCTTCTTTGGAACTATACAGTAATCTCAATAGACCCCAGCATTTCCACTGGTTCTCTAAAAATTATTCATTTGACAAGAAATATCTGATTACTGAAGTTACTTGATTCATTAACATATGAAGGATTCCATGACAACAAACTAAGAAAATAAAATAATAATTTAAATGAAAATGTTTTTCTTAGAAATTGTCATTTTAAAGTTACCTTTCAAAAGTAACACCATCACTGATTTTCTGTTTCATTGTCATTTGTCCTGCTGCTGCTAGGGTGGGGAAGACATTCCTGTTAGTGTAAGAACTACAAAAAGACAACATGTGATTTTCCTATTGTATGGTTTGTCCATCAGTTTTCAAACAGATCAAGAAGAGGGATTTTATTTTAATTATACAGTCTTCAAAAAGAGATGATGATTGAGGAAAATGGCTAAAATAATACAGCAAACTTCTAAATCAAATGTGACATTGAAAATCTAATAATTCTTTGTGTAGCTCTTTCCCTAAATATCTGAAGCATACCATGCATTTGTGGATAGAAAACATGAAAATACCAATACGAGAGAATACAACTAAAGAAATTAGTATTTACACAAGACAAAGAACCACAAGATTAAAAACACAGGCTATACATGTACTCTGCCCTAGGGAAATCCAACTAGGCATTTACAATTTTTTAAATCACTGTATAGATCTGTAGGGTATCAGGAGCTGTGATATTCACCCTCTGGTGGTTTCTTCCATGCGCTTCCATTTCTCAGTGACACAAAAACTGTGTAATACAACAGCAAGACAGCTTTATGTGATCACAGCTTCTTTCTAAACTGCCCAAGTTATTAATATCCACTAGCTACTGGTGGCTACATATAGGACAATCTCAGACTAGCTGCCTAAAAATATATATCTGCACCCCAAGATGACAGCCTTATAACTGCCTTTTTTTGTTCTTCTTTCTAAGTGCAGTTTGTTCCGTCCAAAACTCGTATTTGAAACACTCCAGCAAAATGTTCTCAGAAACTGTCGACATTTCCACTGCAATTTTCAAGTTTCACTGTTTTCCTCATGGTACCTGAGTATGTACTGCCTTATGCATACCACTTCAATACTCAGCCTAAATCAAACATATTACTTTCAGATGAAGTTATGCCACAGATAAAATGACAATTGGTTAAAAACAGTAGAAACACATAAAGAAGTGCCCTGGTCTACTGCTATTACACCCAGAGCAATTGTTCAGTAACTTAGCACAAGCCCATGACCACAAAAAATTCAAAACGTCTTTCTGCTGCAAGACCAACATGACTACCTGGTACGTGGTAGAGTGCAACTCGAATTGCTACACAGATCATGTTTCAATACTTAGCCTGAAGAAAACATATATTAATTCCACTTTTCCTTTGTAATACTCCTCTTCCTCAAGCTGCAATATAAAAGGACAAAATCTCATCTCAGAAAGCAGGAAAGCTGCTCCAATCAGCACTGGCCTAAAGCACAGAAAACCAGTAGGCAGAATAGGTTCCCAGGATACCACCTGGAAGCACTGGAAGCACCGGTACAACTCCTTCACTAGGATGAGGCAGTTGCATGGGCAGTGCCCTCCTACAGTGACTGACCAGGACTGTCCCCCTGATGTAAAGACTGGCGTGATACTTTTGAGATAGCAGAGAGTGGAGATGAACAACATTTCACCAAAGCGCATTCAATCCCTGCTTTCTGGACGCTGCTAAGAAAGGCTTCCCTCCTAGGATTCTTCCTTTTGAAAACATAAGCATAATAATGATCTTTGCTCCCTACATTGCATACGAAATTTAACTTGGAAGCCACAAAATTTGACTAGGAGCACCAAAATGTTCCTAAGAGAGAAAGAAAAACTAACCAAACAAAAAAAACTTCTAAAATCAAAAGCATGTTTCCTAATAAAATGTGCCATGGTATTAAATTCCAATAAATACATCATTAACAAGAAGCTAAGCTGGAATAAGATGCATGATAAGAATATTGTATAATCAAAATCAGTATTGTACTGAACACTGGATGCTCTCATTGTATTTCAGAAATCTATTTTACAGTTTATTATACATTCTTAATAACACTGTTAGTAACAGCATTGTGGAAGTTAAAGCTATAATTCTAAAACACACACATTAAACTGACAAAAAACCCAGAAAAAAATCCCTTTTCCTATGAATATTAAGCTTATGAAGTATTTTTAATATTTCACTCTCATTACAAAATTTCATGAAGTACTTCCTTTCCCACTCTTTATAAAAACTGTGAAAATTTCAAAGAAATGTGAAAGCTTTAACGGACATGAAATATAGCTGTATTCTTTCACACAGAGTTCTGAAACTAATTAAGCTGAAATACTGTAAAAGATGCTACAATAGGATAAAGCTGATGAACCTAAAACTGCATGTCAGCTGGGTTTGCTGTGGGGAAATATTTTTTCCCCACACAGCAGCCACCACTTACAGGCATTTAGAATTTTCTTAAAATAATTGGAAGAATTAAGTAGGCCAATGTCTGCATTTGTGAAAGGCAGACACCAAGATAAGAAGCTTAGGTGTGTGTTGTTAAACCTGCCTGAAAGTGGCATTGCTTCATATATGCTGCTTTGCTTCTGGAGTCAGTTCAGGCACCGAAGCCTTACCCTTTGATAAGAAACCAAATCCTGATTCTGCTTTACATATCTAAACTAGGAGCATTTTAAATGCATCATTCCTTCTCTTTCCTGTATTTTGTGGTTCTAGATGATAAAAGTTCACTTTCTACTGCTTTACCACCTGTGGGGTAGTGACAGTAAACGTTTGTCTGAAACAGGCATTAATGAAACAGCAGACAGTTCTTCACTGCACAGAGGTGAAAGTGTGAACACCAGTTTTCCAGACTAAAACTGCCCCTTTTATCTGCAAGTAATTAGGTGCACTGAAGTAAATGGGTTGTACACGTAGTTTTCTTTATGCATTGTTCAGTACTTCCCATGTGCAGCTCAAAATTACAGTATGTAAGAAGGCTCTCATACCTAAACCAATTTGACATTTCACAACGTTACACTCAATTAAATGCAAATACAAGAAAGTAGAAGAAACCAGACAATGGATCCTTGTTGGGTTTATAAAGGCCACATGTGCCATGAATTCCCACTTTGATCTGAGCATTAGCATTGTTTAAGATTTGTTTTCACCTTCTAAAAAATGGTCATGCTGAGTGATTTATTTTTTATTTTTCAAGGAAGGCAGCTAGGGTCATATTACCATAATTTTATTTCTTTTATAAAGACGACATTATTCCACAAGAACAGATTTTTATGTGTAGATTATTTGCACTTTAAAATATCATCACTTAAAATTGTAGATGAATAAAATAAAATAAAAAATAAAAATAAATAAAAAATAAGAATGTTTGCACAGTTATCCAGCTATGTTTCAGTATTTTATCCAACTTCCAGACATTACAATGCTCAATTGATCAAACATTTATTAGATGTTACAAACGCATTATTTCTTTCTTGAACCAACTCAGAGATAACATGCAAACAGAATCTCTGATCTGAAAGTTTCAACTTTTCAAAAAGCTGGAATAAATCCTCATCTCATTTTTACCATTTTTTACCCACCATTCTCTTCATAAAATAAAAGTTTCTGTATTTTTCCAGCAAATAATTACTCCTTATGAGTAATCCAGTTATAGCTATGTGGATGTCAAAATCGAAAGAAACACTGCAAACAAGTATGCAGGTTGTCATCTTTCTATCTGGCAACTCTTTTCTATCTGGCTCTCTTTTTGAACAAGAAAAGGCAATTAGGTTTCAGTTCAAAAACAGCACACCCCTTTGCAGACGAAATGAAATCTAAGATTCTCACATGAAACCTGCAAGAATAAAGGCAAATTGAAAAATTCATGTTGAAAACACCAAAGCTTGCAGCTCTATAAGCACTTAATGCAAGTGCTGCATGGTCGCCCAAAATCACGTCTTCTCATACTGAGCTGTATAGTGCAAGCACTAAGCAAACATCAAATTAGGGTAAAACATTCCAGGATTCTCAGATATGGTGTTTTTCAGAAATGGCTCCAAATCCACATGTAGTGAAAGGAAGTAAAAGACCAGTGATGCAAATGCTACTTTAGTCCTCAATGTACAATTACCTTTCATAGGGTTGGGGGTTTTTTTAAAAAAAAAGCACTTCAATAATGCAATATTCCAGCAAATGTGGGAAAAAAACCCTCACTTTTATCTCGTAAAAACATGAAGTACTTCAAGCTCAGCATAACAAATTCATAAGAAAGACCAAGCCTGAGCATGAAGACATCCTATCTGCCTTCATTTTTAAGCTTTGCTTTATAATAATTCTGTGAGTTTATACAAAAACAAGTTTTAGCGCTTAAGGGAAAAAACTTGGCAAGTGTGAGGAACCACTTGTATACTTGTTCCTCTTACCTTAAGAGTTCTTTCTACCCTACAGGCTGAGTTAATCAAGGCCAAGACACTTCTAACATGCACAATGGATACACTTGAACTTTACAACAAAGGAAACTAACTGGTAGTGTGTTTATAACATCCTATGATCTACTAAGTTTGTCTTTAATAATGAATGAGGTTCTACAACTTGTCCTTGGTGCTACCAGATTTGCCAACCACCACAGTAACACTAATAAGGTATCAACTCATACTTTTTCTTTAAAACCTCTAGTGGTAATTAAAACAACTCCTGATTTAGAGTCTTATTAAGAAACAAGATAATGAGACAATAAAAGTTCTATTTAAAAAGTTTAACATTTTCAGTCTGACCTCTCATATTACTTAACAGACTGCACTGCCAACCCTTATTATTGGCTCTTGCATACTTGCGTTTATAGGTTCCTTTCCTGGTGCAGAAGTAGGAGTAGCTGATTTTTTTTAACCTTCTCAAGCAAGAAAACAAAATCCTCCAAAAGCTCGGTGGTAGGTCCGGTTCTGGTCTGGAATCTTTTTGTTTTCTTAAGAAACATGACTGAGTATTTTGCAGTGGATTAAGTCAAACAGTAGGCAAATAACACCCAGTATTTTAATAGATGTAGGTCATCTGTTCAAAAAACTTGCTCGCTTTTGCACTCCATTGTTTTTTGTCTTCTTCCACTGTAGCTACCATAGCTCTGGGATACTGCATGTGTACTCCAAGTAATCACTGGGTGAGTCAGCACACACTGTAGACATACCTGTATGCTTTACTGAGTATCATCCTAATGAGGAGCTGGCATCTGTAATGCCTTTATTATAGTAACAGAAATGAGTTTTTGCACTTACACATTTTCTTCAAAATCACATAAAAAAATCTCCTGGTTTTCCTTGTTGCTGCAGGAGAATACAGTCAGCCTCTTTGCAGTTTCACTCGTTTAAACGCAGAAGGTAAATTTATGCCTACTCAACTAATTACATTAACCCATTACTCAACTAAGTAATCTCTGTGGATTCCTTACAGAAAATCATGCAGGGAAAACCCTAAAATATAGCAGAAAAGAATTCCCAGTGGCCTCCTCTACAATTAATTTAATGCAGAATTAGTGAAATTGATTACTTATCAAGTCATGGCTCACCTTGCTGCACAAAGCCCAATTTCAACACTTTCAATTCAAACAATTCAGTATTTTTATTATTTCAGGTTTGCAGTGGAAAAATAAGTTGAAATGGCCAGAGGTTCAGGGTAAAATTATGAAGCCAGAACAAGTAACAGAATCTCAGACAAGGAAACGTCAAATTTTCAGAGCTAGAATTACTTTATCAAAAGGCCATAACTGAATCTGACAGCCTACTTTAGAAATCATCACCTAAATTTAAAATGATAAGCAGGTTAAAATGACAAACACAAATAAAGAAATAGTGGAAATTTGGGACAATAATTCAAAATTGCTTTCTGGAAGAGTCAGTTCTCCTATTTTGTCTTTGTCCTGCTTTGTCTGAAGGACAGAAACCATCAGAATTGTAGAGCTTTAATTTTCAAGTGCAAGATTAATTCAGTGTGTTCTGGGACAAACCAGTGTTCTGGAGTATTTTCAGGTAGCATTATTAAAGTAATCTGCATGCTACTGATTTAACTCTGAAGGCAGTTGACGGGAGGTTCCATCAGTATGTAAATTAAGTAGTAATACAGGTCTTCTACCAATGAAAAATTATAAGGACAAAGCTCCAGAAACCACTGTCCTTTAAAAAAAAAAAAAAAAGTCATTATATATTTATCCACTGCTGTACCAATCTATCTATCTATCCTCAATGCAATGTAAAAATACTAAACAATAGTACAGTATCTCCCAGCCTTTCCCAAGTGCTGTCCACAATTTGCCACACTGTAAGCCTATTGAAGTGGTAAATCTTTTTCTGCAAATTCATCATCACAACGATTGCCCAATTTCCCGTGAAATCTGAAGTCACAAGCAAAGTAAGTTCTCAGCAAGACACAAGCTCAGTTAACGCCGCCACCGCCCGCCTGGAGATCAAATGTTATTCTAACTGACTTGCAGGCTTCTCCCAAGGCCACAGAAGTGTTTTCCATGAATACAGGGGTTTGCACACAGAGCCCTTTTTTACCATCCACTCTTCCTCTTCTCCTCTTGAACATTTTGTCTGATCTGCACTTTCAAGAAAAAAACCCTGAAGCCAGGCTAACACATGCACTGACTCTATTTGCCTTTTAATAAACAAAACACCATGTGCCAAAAACCTCTGTTAGAGATGAATGGGGTGGGGGGCAATTTTTTGTTCTTGGAGAGAAGACAGGGAGAAAAGGAAGGAAATATGTTTTCTTTTTTTTTAATTACAGCTCTTGAAAACCAACAAACAGAGATGAAATCATAAAGTCCATAACCACAAGCAAACAATTTCTATTGCATGCCATTTTGGTATCTGAAGAGGATTATCAGCCTACTGTTGCCCTACCCTAAAAGCATCAAAGATGCAGGTTGGTGGGACAGTTATTAAAGAACTTTTGATGCAATAATGTTCTTTGCAAAATAGCACATAGATTATTTTAATTGTCACTACAGTTCAAGTGTTGCCACTAGGGAAAGCAGAAACACTTAGCTCCATTTTGTTCCTCCAGTGTGGTTTTGCAGAAAAAAAAAAGTTGAAATTTTGTCTCTAATATAATATACTATGATAAGCATAGCTTAACATCTTCTCACCGTTTTCAACTCCTGCTTCACTCATTTGAAAAAGCTCAATTTTCTTATTTTCTCAATTTTCTCTGCACTTTTTCTCCCTTTAGACATATTAGGAGCTGTGAAGATGTCCATCTCCCATTTAAGCCTTTTATTCTATGGTACTGCTCTATTTTTAAGATGTAAATGTTTCAGTGAACATGAGGCATTATGGTAGAAAATAATTGTTGTGATCTGTTCCTCTGTGTTGCTTAATGAAGTAAAAACGAAAGCTGTATAGCAGTTTGGCAGCCTTACCGGCTGTGAAATGTCATTAAGTAGGAGATGGCAAGTTTTATCCACGCACCTCTGACTACTAAATTCACAAAACAAACAGAAGATTTACCATGGGAGGTAGAGAGAAAACAGGCAATATCCTCAAGTCACTCTTCCAGTTAAACAGCGCGTGGTTACTAAAATTGCTATGGGAACATGGGAGTTCATCAGAAACATAATTTTAGATGTAAAATGTTCCTTAACCTTTTACATTACCACTACTACTACAAAAAAAGAAAACAAAAACAAGGTGCAGAGTCTTCTGCTCATACACCAGAAAAAACTAAAACATAAGTCTGAAATAGTGTAATGGTAAAATCTTTTATGCAACCTTAGTTGCTAAGCTGTGGCATTTGATTAAGGAAAGAAAGTCTCCACATGTGCCCTACAGTGATGCACTTCACTTGATTTTAACACATTCTCTAATTGCTACTGAAAAAAAGAGGCCACAGCAAAAGGATAAACAAGAGACAACTGTTTTCTTTTGAGTCAGTGCTGCATGCAATTATTCTGTTAAATGGACTACTCCTATGATTTTGGACAGCAGTAACATTATATTTGGGTATCAGCATAGTGCACAAAAATTCTGCTCCAACTTCCATCCATGTTCTATAATTCATTGATTATCAAAATGTATTTAAAAAAAAAAAGTCCTTTAGGCAAAAATACCTGCAAAATCAGAATTTAAATTACTGCCTGCTACATTATTCACAGTTCCATAATGTCCTGTTTACAAATATTGAAATTTGGGACACAAATTCCTTATGAACAGCAATTTAAAAGTACCTTTCAAGACAAAGTAAAACAGTATTCCTCAACAGACAGCTATGACACCAGCTCCACAAATATATTTAGATTATGTACCACACTCATAGTAACTGTTGCACTGAGGAACTCCTGGTTCTCCGATTCCTGCAAAAAGGCCAGAACGTGGTCCAGAAATGAATATAAATGTCAATTACTAAAACTGATGTTCCAAATGCAAAATTCAGGTTACTTAGGTTATTTGGATTATAAAAACCTGAGCTCTGAAAATAAAAATTAAGTATTCCAAACCAGATATAGAAGCAAGAAAAGAAAAAGGTATTTGTGTTCCATATAGCATGTTTCTTTCTGCTTGCTGCCATTTACCCTACTAGGACTGTCCTTTAAAGTAACATGGGTGAACAGGAGAGATCCTTTGAAATTTTTATGGCTTTTCCAAGGTCATGGGTATCATGGATGTAATGTAATAAACCAGATCACTTGGATTGATAAAGCACAAGGAATTAATTAGTCCCTAGCTCATAAAAAAAATTTAATCAAGAAAAAGTAAATAACATACAGAAGCTTTTTACTTTCAATAAGCAAGCTATCCATCAAATTATGATGTCAAAAAAATTACTAGAATAATACATAACATATCCCTGTAAGAATGTCTGTAATAAATTATTCAAATAATAATGAATATGTCTATGACCCAAAGACT
>VXBQ01002483.1:79458-92067 GCA_013400175.1 Phainopepla nitens
TGAAAGACAGGACTATTAGGTTAAATCTAGCCTAAAAATTATGCCTAGTTTTCACTTTTGTCAGAGGTTACCACAACTCACAGGCCACAGGAAGCTGTAAAAAATCTCCTGCTCTGAGGTAGGCACAAATGGCCACTGCAAATGCAAATCTTAGAGAAAGCAAGGCAACATACCCCAGTGATTTTAAGATTTCTTCACATTATCCACTTCTATAAAACCTTATTTCCAACATACAGCCCCAGTGAGATGCAAATCTGAAGTTTCATTTACACTGTTTTAACTGTGCCATAAACATGACTGTCAAAATCCTCTCCTTTACTCGCCCACCACATTGCTCGGCATGTGAAATTTGCATTGCTAAAAGTAAAACAAAGGAGTAAGCAGCTGCAATAATACAAATATATAATGCCTACAGAATGGTCACAGCACCAGATTAAAGACAATAAAACCATGAGTGAATTTCTTATTTTAGGCGGCCATGCCTCAGACATTACTTCTGAGAATCTGACAGTGTAAGAATAGCTGAGAGTCCATCAACTGTTACAAAACACACCACAAATATCTTTGTTCCCTTCTGTTCACAGGAAGCATTGTTAAGACGTCCTGCTTCCCAGAAGACAGTCCTTGGGTTCTATTCCTAAACTCACCACCAAAGTGCAGCATGACCCTTTGCTAATATTTTACCTCTGTGTGCGTTAGTCTGTTTCAGATTACAGAATTCAGGTTGGTTATTCTGGTTTGAGTTTGGGTTGTGTGGGGTTTTTTTAACTTTTAACAATTTAGAAATAGGAATAATATAGAAAATTTAACATCAGCCTCTATGACTTTATACAAAAATACATTCTCAGAAAAAAGTGATTCCATTCCTAATTCACAAGAGCATTAAAAGAGAAAGAAAAATAATGCCTTAACTCCTCCTTCACTGCAAAAGAAAGAAAGGACTAATTTTGCATTTACAAAACTTTTCACAAGTCTAATTTCAGAATTTAATCAATAAAATAAACAAGATGGTAAGGGAAGTAGGGCACATATTTCAATGTGTGATTTTTTTTTAACTTTTTTAAAATTAAACATAATTTTTATCAGGAAAAATAAGTGAGGAAGGCAAGAGCCCTACTATTGCCACTATGTATTGTAACAAGCAAACATATCTTTACCATCCCAGCAAGCACTGCAGGTTAGGATGAGCACCTTCCACTGGCAGATTACCATGATTAAAGAGAAAAAAAAAACATCCAAGCAAAATCCTGCTTCCAAGCTTAGCCTAATAATAATCAATACTTTTTATTTTATAATACACTTTCTAAAAACTTTTTGACTATATTTATTGACTACAGCAACGTAACATTTAACTACCATCTTTCTGCTCCTCACACTTTATGAAAACTAAATGTCCAACAATTCGCTTGTACATTTTTCATTTTGCAAACACCCTCAGGAGGTTTAAAAAGTGATCCCACATCCAACACCCAGCAATGCCACAGAAATGCAGCCATGCACTACCCCACATTCCCCAGCAAGCTGGCCAGCTCCTCCGCCCTCACTCACCACCCTCATGCTGGCGGTGTTTGCAGCGGACCGAAAGGAGCGACGCGTTTTGGCTGCACCTCGGAGGGAAACCCAGCACGCTCCTGACACCTGCCTCGCTTGTGGAGGCGCTGCGAACGCACAGGTGCAGTGCCGGGACTGCGCACCCCGGCGACGGCTTCAGCAGCCAGACCTGCCTGCCCACCTGGCAGGCCTGTCAGCTCACCTGGCAGACCTGTCAGCCCACCTGGCACACCTGCCTGCCCACCTGGCAGACCTGTCAGCCCACCTGGCAGACCCGTCAGCCCACCTGGCAGACCTGCCTGCCCACCTGGCAGACCTGCCTGCCCAGCAGCCCCGAGCTGCCAGAGGAGCACGGGCGTGCGCCCGCCCCGCGACACACGCCAGCTGGGGCGCGGGTGCTAACTGGGTGCGCAGCTTGTCACGCTGAAATATGGTCAAGATGCAATTCTAGCACCCAGTGTATTCAAATAAGGAACGCTGCTGTTCGTTACTTGTGAAAAAGAGAGGCAAAGTTGCACAGAATCCAAAACTGCTGCAGCATTTCTACAATTTTTCTAGAGAAATTAAAATTAAAAATTAGCATTAAAAGTAGCATCTAAAGAAAGCAGCAGAGAGAATTCAAGGCGTAACAGTAAACAGGTTACAACACTGATATGAGGAAATATGAAAGTGCTAGACCAAAATCAAGAACTGTCTTTAGCAGTAGTCTGGAGGAACGCTTTCCAATTGTGGCAAAAAGTCTGCTATTTTTAAGTACGACAAAAATGGATCATGGCTGCAATGAATTTACAAATGCTAACCTTATTTCCACACAAAGTAACAAGTTAAAATAAATCTACCACGAATTTCAGATCTTCCAAGGGAAATTAATCATGTAAGTTACCTACTACAACCATGAATTTTCTCCACACAGAACACTACAGAGTTTAGAAAGGAATATGCAGCAAAATTACCATCAACATTTGACTTGTTGAAGCTTTTCAAGGATAAAAAATTAATTCCTTTTAACGTTTAACCTTCATGCCTCACTCACCAAATCCTACACTGTAAAATGCAGAATGAGATTACAGGTTCACAGAAGAAATATGAAATGCTACTCTGCTTGTTGGTACCAAACAAACTTAAATCTCTAGTATTACTCTAGTAAAAAATAAATTAAGTCAATAATCATTAAGAGTCACAAGAGATCAGAATCCAGGTCTAAAACTGTTTGGTTTTTAAACTACAAACCACGCCCAGAGTAACTGAAACCAAAAATATACACTCAAATGCTATTTTCATGTAACATTAAATATGAGATGCCACAGAATGTGCACTCTAGGCACAGAACAAGTATAGTCTTTGGTCCTTTACCCTGTAAATAGCTTTTACCTCATTTTAGTGGTCATGCTTGTCAAACTGCCCCTTATTGTGCATGTTTCACATAATTACCATAATGCCAGGCTATGCTAACTATCATACTACTGATTAATGTTTGACATAGGTCCCAAGTCTGCCAGGTTATGAGCTACTTGTTATTTTCCATTATCTAATAGAGAACTGAGTGATTTTTAATGAGAATCAATTTCATTGAAGAACTCATCTGAAATGCTACAGGGTTTTTTTTACATCTCCCATTAAGCAGCATTTCTAATGAAAAGCTGGACATCTTAACGTAAAACGCAAAATGGAAAATGTGCCCAACTGACTAGTACAGCATGGTTTTTTAGAAAGAGTCAAAACTAATCAGGAACCTTCCACAAAAGATTCATCTTTGGAAGCCATGCACTCTATCTGACTTTTCTTGTTTAAGCAAAACAGAGCAGATTAAATACAAAATTATCATTAATCTCTTCAGCATCTTTTCCAGGGTTCTTTAGAAGAGTCTATTTACATTTTCATAAATAAAATCTCTGCATAACTGCAGAATAATTTACCTTGAACATAGGCCTCAGGAAGCCATCTAGCCCAACTATCCCCAGATGTCCCTCTCAAAGCAGGGATACATCTGGAAATGCAAGTATTTTGCTTTAAAGAGAATTTTAAACATATACCCCACAAACGTCTACTTCTCACATCTTAGTTGAGGACAGCACATTCACAGTGTGAAAATTTCAAACTTTTAAAAGCTTGAAACCATTTCTTCCAAACCATATTTAGCCATTTTCAGTGATGTTCTCAGTTTTCTCCCCTCCTTGAAAATGTTACTTAAAATACTAAAGGAACACATTGAAATCCTTTTGATAGTAATCACTATAATCCTAGACAAGAATCCCTGCATTTCAGTTGCAGTTGCCCTGATCAGTACAACCCTTTCTGTCTTTTCTTTGACACTTTTATAATTTCTTTTTATTTTTTTTAATCACTGGATATATTACAAGCAATATCCCTCTCCATCCATGATTTCCTTAGCTCACATAGATCCACAGCAATTCTTAGCTGCAAAGACAAAGTGGTAGGCTAATTCCTGCAGCTCAAAGAGGAATTAGATTGTCAGCCAGTCATTTCCTTGATCAATTTCATACATTTCACGTCACTCTTGATTCTTTAACCAAAAGTATTTTGGCTTCATTTTATCATATCTATTACTAATTTGCCCAATATTTACTCTAAATGTGGTCCACAAGGACATTTCCATAATACCTATTCTTCTTCCTCTCCTGTTTTCTCTTTCATAATATGTGCTGATTACAATCACCTAAGCTTTTCTTTCTTATCATTGCCATTTAATTCTTGTACCTTTTAGTTCTATGTACTTCACTTACATATGAAATTCTTCTTACGGTATTCTTTGGCTTATGTTTGGACACAATGGAAAATTATTTTAAAACAGCTATGGCAGCACAAGGTATGTTAATCTCTAAAACTTTATATACAAACTTTATACAGAGAGCTCTTTTAAACTGAATTCTTTGGGGTAAAAATTATGTCATTTTAAGGCTGAGCTTATGAACAACACTACTAATAATAAGAAAAGCAATCTAATCAAATAGCACTTCAGACAAACAAGGACAAACATGATAACAAAAAAAAAAGTGCTAAGCAATTTCCTGCTTTTTTAGTTTGTGGGAATTTTTTAAATATTTAATTTTCTCTCCATCTAACGGATTTCATTAAAAAGAAATGCCAATGCATCAACTTTAACAAATTCCATGCAAGTAATTTATCTTTCCTGCCTCTGAAAAGAATAGTTTTAATCATCCTAATCTTTGCATTAGTAGCAATACTAAAGGGATGAACATACATATTTAAGAGCCTCGCTTTTATCAACATCCCTAAAGCAGAATGGTAGTCTTTTAAATGCCTACTAAAATCTGGGAGATGACTGCTATTTTGTGAAAAAGAAGTGTTAACAGCTAAAAACAGGGCACCGCTTAAAGTTGCATTTTCTTTGCTCTCACACCCCTCCCCACGCTAACAACTCACAACCACCTGCAAATCAGTCTATTCCTTTCAGTGCCAGTACAATTTTTCTGTAGATCCCACCAGAAACCTAAGATCCCATAATTTCTAAAGGCTTTCAGGCCATCAGTTTTGATTCATTTCCTAATTCATTTAGGGCTCCATTTTGCAGAAGAGCTTTACAAACATACAGGCGCAACTGTGAGAATGTGAACTTCATTCACCCTCTACAGAAGAAAACATACACTTGGGGGTTTCATGTATTTAGGAGCAGAATCAACACAATTCTCAACTGCCAGAAGGAGAAAGGGGTTTGAGTTTGTTTTTATGTCCAAGACTTCTATCTACAATCACAGTTCGTTCTACCGCTTTTGTGTTAGCCTTGAAGGATACTTGACTACTGCTGACAAAGGTATCTATTTTCACAAGCAAAAAAAACCCACTTAAGTTAAGCACCATTAAGGATTAAAAACATCTCCAAAATTCTACCAAGAGTAGTCAAGGAGACTGAACCCACTGTGATGGGCTATTGTCCTTCATGCCTGTTCCAGAGGTAATCTTCTCCTTGGTCTAGAATTTCCTGCCCCATTTTAACTAGTTTCCAGGATCCATGCAGGCCACAGACAAAAGAAGAGATTTGAGAGCAACACAGATTTTATTGTTACTAGCACATATGCAGTCCCTTACTACTTCCACATATATATGTGTGTGTGTACATATATATATGTGTATATATATATATATATATATATATATATAAAATTATTGTCAAGAATCGATTTTATTACAATCAAAAAAGTTACAGGGAAAATACTTTTTGTCACCTTATCAATCTTTCTGCTAGCATGAGTGTGTCCTACTTTATACTCCCTGGAAATACTAGGGGTTTTTTATTTTCTGTAGAGCATTCACCCACCTCCCATTCACCTGTGGGAGTATCAGCCATCACCTTCTACATTATTTTATATACCAACTTCAGAAAGTGATTCCCTGTACGAGGATTCGAGGCAGGAAGGAAGCAGTGCCACACTCTCTTCTGCTCCACGGTGCATTATTTTCAGCGCCTGGACTATGTGCCCCCCATAGTGCCCTAGAGTGTGGTGTTTAAGGACATCAAAGCCTGACCTTAACTCAGAATGCTCATAATGACCTAGCATTTGGGCAAAATTCCAGGAGTTCTATGAGAAACCCCTGGCAGAAATGGAATGGTAATTTTTACACAGTTTAGGTCACAAACTTGAAAGGCATTTTGTGGCAAAAACAAGACACTTTTCTAGCCACAAAGGCTTTCTTCTCACCACTTTCACATTCAGTAAAGATACTGGTACTCTTTAACAACAAAAAATGAAACACAAAGCCAAACATCCCCCACAAAAAAAAGTTCTAAAAACCAACCAAACAAAAACAAACAAACAAAACACCAAAACCACACACACACAACCAACCTCAAACCCATAACTGAAAAGAGCATTCTATCAGAAGCTTAGGAATTAGATGCAAGTAAGGAAACAATGATTCCATGTAAGTAGGTACTTCTTTAAAAAAAACCTTGCTTCCACAAAGCCAAAGAATAATTTAATTTTTCAAGCTCTGAGGTAATATGAAAATATTGCACATGTACAAAAACAGTGGCAGATTACTTTTGCACTTGTCTCAAACCTGTTGCTAGAACAGCACACTACTGGATGTTGTTTCCAGTGGTAATAACGTGCAGTCTTCCTGACATTCACACATGCCCTTCTCCTGGGAACTTTTTTTAACAGAATTAAACATACATCAATTTCACATAACTGCAACTGAGATGTGCTTATCTGCACAGAAAGACACATACTAAAATAACAGCACTTTGGTTTTGACATGCAAAGCTATTTTTGCAGTTTTATACATTGATTAATGTTTGGTCTACAATTTTTATTTCCATCTTTATTTAAAAAATAAAGAAAGAAAGAAGGAAAGAAGAAAAAGGAAATAGGGGAAAGGTTAATGATGAAAGCACATTGCTGAACTGCTTCATAAAATAGTGGGAAGAATTCCTCTTTCTATTTATTTTTCCAGCGTCTAAAGCCACATCACCAGAAAAAGCCAGCAGTCTGTCAAGTTGTATTGGAATGTTTTGAAAGCAAATTATTTTACTGCAAAGAGAAGAAGGAGTTTAGAACAAGTATCCACAATGTGATGCCTCACTGTGCTGCTTAAGCACTGCATATCACATGCCCTGTATTGACAAATATGTTTCACCTGTCTATCCATAAAGAGCAGACATATTAGATGCCTTTTTTTTTGTTATTCTGGGGGTTTTGGGCAGTTTTTTGTTACCATATCCTTCTTCCGTCTCACTGTTTCCACACTTCCTCAAAAAGATCAGCTGTTGGTTTTGGGTCACTCTTGGAATCCAGTCCCTCAGAAAAAAATGTGTCAGGTTTTTCTCTTCTGAAAGTAGCAAACAACTTACTCTCACATCACCCTAAACAAGCATCACAGGCCTCAATGTCAAAGTCAAGTATGGTTTCAAGCGCTTTGTGACTCCCTGAAGGCCACAGAAGCATACAACTGCAGTTTGAAAAGGTAATGTGAACTTTAAAGCCATTCCACTAAAAAAAAAATAAAATCAAATTATGATTGACTTCGATTTTCAAGAGCTTTTCAGAATGACTGTTCAGTGCTTGAGAACAAAGCACTGCATCATGCTGCATAACTCTTCTCAGAGTGCATCATTTTCCTGCATTATAACCATCCTCAGTTTTACTCCAGAAAACTTCTTCAGGTTCAACTCAACTTCAGGTAGCTCTCAATGAACACTACTTTCTTGCATTTCTGTGTTCTTTACTTACTGCCTCCACCTCCCCATATCTGTTTCATGCACTCCTTCTCTGTGTTATGCCATTTGCAAACATCTCTGTGCCAACTTACCTGAATCTGCCTGGCTACACCACCTTTCACAAATTAATGCACTCCAACGGAGCAGCTCCTTGCTGCTACAGCAAAGTAGCTCTCCTGAAAAGGTTTATCTTTTCCTCCTGTATGGTGTCTCAAATACATCCACACTTGGAAAGAAATCAAAGAAATCAATTTCAATACTAAAACCTGGCTATTCTTCATTTCATCGATATTATTACCAACCTATTTTTGTCCTCACAAGAAAGACTTTCCTTTTCAGTACACAGGATACGAATTTAGAAAGAGGAAACTAAAATGCTCACTCAAGAACGTCACAAATTTTAGCATTCAAAATTACAGACAGGAATATACTGCCACCCAGGAACTCTGAAACAGTGTAAAAAAATGACTAAAAATCTTGCATTTATGCAACACTGTGCTTCACCTCCTTTTGGAGCAAAAGATACCTACCCTTCAGCATAAGAAGGGCTCTAAGGCCTCCACAAGGAAACTTACCTAATAAAGGATTATAATGATATATTACTTAATCAACCACTGTTCGACAATAAAAGAAACAGGAACAATCATAAAAAGAAGTTACTAGTTGAGAGTTTGTATTGAATTTATTAGACATAGCATCAAACTGAGGAATTCTGTCCCACTTGAATGGCAACTCTGATGCTTGAGGAATTTCAAAAATATTTTTGAATCTGTTGCATTTCTTTGATAGGAGAACAATGCATCTGTTCCTATGAAGATGAGATGACAAAAAGGAAGAAGGAATGGTAATGTGAAGATGCAAAGCGATCTAGAAATGACAAGAAGGAAAAAAAACAGCTCGGAATTGTTTCTAAGTAGTCAAAAGGACTTTCCTGAATCTACAGAAGGCTTTCTTCCTGCCTCTAACTGCTTCTTCAAATAAACCTTCTCCTCCTGTCTATTCTTAAGATCTTCTAATAAAAGGCACTTACTTTCTAGTAGTAAGTTTAAGTATTTTCAGGCAGTGTTTGCCTGAAAATACACTTGTTCCTGAACAAAAGATGTATTTGTTTTCATGTATGTATGGTTAGATTTTGAAATTCCTTTATTTAGGATTCAGAATAGAAGAGTAAAAATTACATGAATTTGAACTCCTCTGCGCACTGTTACTGAATCCTATACTCAGTTCCAGGCTGCAAACCTTCCAGAACTTCTAGGTTTGATGGCACATCTAAATTACCTGTTGGCAGCCCCCTAAGGTACAGTGCCCATCCTCCAAAAAGCTTAAACCTGTGACTCTCCTAAAGATATCAGGAAAAATTTCTTCACTGACATGATCAGGCATTGGAATGGGCTGCCTACAGAAACAGTGGAATCACCATCCCAAAGTGTTTGAACAGTATGTGAACATGACACTGGGGATATGAGTTACCAATGCTAAGTCACTGGTTGGATTTGATGATCTTGAAGGTCTTTTCCTGCCTTAAGGATTCTATGATTCTTTAATAGATTTCCCCAACTCATGAAGCACATAAGACAACCCTTCAGTGCTGAAGTGCCTAATCAAAGAACTGTACACCAACAGTAGAGTAGTAGTAGAGCTCCACAGTCATCTAGCTATTGGCAACTTGTTTTGCTGTCAAATTCCCAGTCTCAAAACATGACTTACTTCCAAGCATAGGCACCTCCCAACTTCTTGTTTCTGGTGACACTGCAAAAGAGGACAGAGAAATAATCTAGTATTTTTAACCTTTTTTAAAGTCTGCTGCCTGCCTCTATGCACCAGAAGTAATACAAAAAGCTGCAAATCAGACGCTACTAAAAAGGAGAGACAAGCATTTTCAGTAGCTTTGGCTCTCTTTTGCTTTTTGTATCCTTTCATTACTCCAAGGCTTCAAAATGTGTATCCTTTCATTACTCCAAGACTTCAAAATGTGTTCTTAGTAAAAGGATCTGTCTCAATGTGGAAAAAAAATGGTTTTTCCTCTCTCCCTTGAAATCTCTTTCTATTACTGTCTTGCCACTGAGTGTGTATTTCTAGAAATATGTTTTGTTTCATTAGTAGTGATTTTATACAATCATACTAAACAAGATTTCCTCAGAGGCTGTAAGCCATGCTGTGGCTTGTGGTTTTTCTGTGAAAGAGGTCATATTTCACGTATTTTAACCAGTGAAAAAGGTCACTTGTCATAGCAGCTTTTAAAGTTTGTTAAACATTCATACAAAACCAAGTGGTACAAACTGAGATGCCACACAGTCTCAGATACCAGATTCCTGTCATTGGTAAATAACAGGAAACAAGACCTCTGCATATGATTGAGGTGATGACCTACCTTCTCCCACCTGAAGAGGGACTGGAAAGGGTGTCACAACATTGTTAGACACCTGTTCGATGTCAAATGCTCAGCGTTGATACTGTTTGACAGCATGTACTGCGTATTTATTGCCTCAAGCAGGACAGATGTCAGCAACGCAGGAGATGCTAACTTTCTACTCTTTCAAGAACAAACATACTATTTCTCCAGAAAGCCAGATTTGGCAATTACATTAGTCGCAAATTGACAAAAAAAATCAGCAAAAATAACAGGAAAGCAAGTCCAGCAATTCTGCAAAGTGAGCAGTCAAATTGATTCTAAATTCAAAACCCCCAAAGATGTTTGGTTTGAAACTCATTACCACAAAATTACTTTTCCTTGACGGTACCGTTTTGTACCAAAACTCACAAAACATTGAATTTAAAGAACTCATAAAGAAAAAGTAAAGCATAGCAGAGAATTATAATGGTGAACACAAATGTAAACTGAATGCAAAGTAAGAAGTGTGGGCTTCTTCTATACTGCTCTGAGCAGTGAGATGCCTGTCACATAAAACACCTAATTAGTTTGTAATAGTCTAAGCAATACAGAACTGCTGGCAAAGTATGAACCAACAGAGTAATTGGAAATGGTCTTTCTCACCATAATGTTTTTTTAAAGGTATGTGGCACAAAAGGTGTGATCTGCATGGTATTGAACTGGTTTAGCAGCTGCTCCTTGTCACCCATCCAACTGTTTTCACAGCCTCTTCTGATATGAGTATTGACATTATCAGGAACAAAAGATAAGCACACATCTTTCCACAAGACATGTGACAGATTGTGCATGAAGGAGGAAACATGACTAGGTAGGTACAGGATGCACAGCCCCAAAGTGGTCCCAAAGTCCTGACCCCAGCAAGATGCAAATGCTCTGACACAGATCAGTTTTTCTCCTTTGTGCCGCACAGTATTTTTACTTGACTTATTTTACACAGTAATAGAATCTGTAATTTCTTAACCCAAATTAAACAGTTTCATGTGCAATGCCTGAGTACCCTTTGCAAGAAGGTACTTTTCCTAATCTAGTCTAAACCTCCCCTGGCGCAAACTGAGACCATTTCTTCTTGTTCTATCACCTGCCGCATGGGAGAAGAGACTGACTCCCACCTGGCTATGACCTTTCAGGCAGTTGTAGAGAGCCATCAGGTCTCCCCTCCGCTCCCTTTTCTCCAGGCTGAACATCCCCAGATCCCTCAGCCCCTCATCAGCTCTGTTGCCCTTCTTTTTGTTATCTGTCATCCACTTCTGCCTCCGCCTCCAATGCTCAAAGGCAGCAGTCAACATAGGTGTGACAGAGGAAAAGGCAGAAGAGCAATATTAGACTTGCTGTTAGAGCAAGTCCAACTTTAACATTAATCTCTCCCTAACCTCACCTGTATCTTAGACTACCTTATCATTCTAGCAAAGAGTCAGTAAGAAACAGATATGGGAGAGATGACGGGTTTTAACAAATTTGTGAAGGTACCACAAAAGCAGAGGGAAAATTATGCCCAGAAGTTCTGCAAAAGCATAGCAAAAGCACAGAACAAATAGGGTTATCTTCCATTGCTACACACAAAAAAAAGCAATCATTCATCTGTTAAGGCACTGCACAGTTTCTGAGAATAACAGGCAAGAAAAATATAAAAACACCCGAGAATTTGCTGTGAATCCCAGGAATGTGTCTTCTTCATCTGAAAAGACTGAAGTACCAAGCCTACAAAACTAGTTTAGGACAAACGGAAACAAGTTTTCTAAGAAAAAAAGATGTCATGAACAACTGCATTAAATAAGAAAAGCTCACTAGATCTTTCTGGTTTTCAAATTCCCTCAAGACCCTAAAGTTTAACTCTGCCTGGCAATGAAATGGGTCACCAAGTTTAAACTTAAGTATTTGAACTACTTTTCTGCTGTTTATTGTGACTGACTACAGCACAGCTACACCTTACAGACAGATAAATTTACTCCTGCACTAAACAAGAGTTTCATTTCTAACTTTAGGCTGAAGTTGCCCAAGACTGCAACCAACTATAAACAGTCAACTGGCACCATCTTTAGTTTCAAGACACAAAGAGACAGGGAGAAAGTCCTAAGAATGTTCTGCCATGAACAGAGCATGTGTAGAGGCTGTAACCAGTTACAGGGTTTGTAAATTTATGTGATATAGTCTGTATTCATAAATTGTGCATATAGTCAGATGAAAGAAATAAGTATACTGTAAAGAGATCCTTACTATAGGGCGGATTATTAAATAATGTAAAATCACAAATGAAGTCAGATAATTAAGTACATGCTGTAATACAATTGCCAAAGGTGAGTGCACACTCCTGGAGCCACATCACCTGGTAAATGGTTACTAAGAAGAATATCAAACTACTCCCAGCTTACAGAACACAGGTTACACAGGCATCCATTTCTACGCTGGTAAGAAAACAAAGAAGTCCTCTCAGTATTTTAAAAATTCTGGACCACAGCTTCATTTTTTT
>VXBQ01002483.1:92090-102576 GCA_013400175.1 Phainopepla nitens
CCTCTAATTAAATGGATTTAATCAGAGGTCATAGCTATGATAGATCAAAACCAAACAGTCTAATGCAAGGTTTGCTCTTCATCGTAAGGGTAGAATTTCCGTCACTCATGGTGGAGCAATTAAATTTCTGTCATCTTTCCGTAGCAATGTGACTGCTGGAATCAAGTTATAAATTTCAGGCTCATTTTTCTGAGTCGTTCCACACACTCAAGATTATACTGTCATTCTTACTACCACTCCTACGAATATGAGGACCTTTCTCATATTCTGAAACCTCTTCTTAGGAACTTTCTTCTTTCCTAATAGCAGCACTATTTATTACGGTTTAATTCTCAGAACAAAACCCATTTCATGATGTACACCTTGCCAACAGCAGCAACATTGCCTGTTCAGAAGCACAGAAAAACCTTGAACCAGAACTGTGCTGTCTGAGGCTATTCAGGTCTCCAATTAACTCCTCCAAATAGGAATGAAGAATTTTCTCTCAATCTAATCCTTAAACATTTTTGCATTCATCCAAGGCCTGTCCTACTTTCTTTTTGCAATTGTTAGAGACTTACAAATAAGCTTGATTAGAAAACTAAGCTCAGTTCCAGAGTGTACATACAAGGTTGTTTGTGCTCCTAGAAGGAAAAGGGTGATGTCCTCATCAGAAAAGAAAGTGGTAGAGAGGGAGCTGATGAACGTGGGAAGCAATTTACAACTGTTTCATCTTTGGACCTCATCATAGTTCTTTCAGCATTATTACTTTCAAGTGTCCTCTTTTTGAAGGCCCTACAGATAAAAATTACTCCTCTATTTTGAAAAAGCAAAAAAAAAAAAAACCACCACATAAATGCATCATCCCCAAAGAGAAGGACTGAAATGAAAAATGGAAGGAGTACCTGCTCAATTCTGCTACCTCCTGCGACTCAGAAGTGAGATCACATTACTAGCATCCACCAACTCTCACTGTTGGTGAGACTGTTGTGCCACTCCATGAACAAATTCTTTTCAGAGAAAAACAAAGGGCTAAACTGAGATGGAAGGG
This sequence comes from Phainopepla nitens, assembly GCA_013400175.1. Lineage (NCBI taxonomy): Eukaryota > Metazoa > Chordata > Aves > Passeriformes > Bombycillidae > Phainopepla > Phainopepla nitens. Next base: position 93,121 of record VXBQ01002483.1, read on the forward strand.
GAAATACCACCATATTTCCTTAAACATTGATCAATATGCAGGTCCTGCCTGCATGCCATACAGGCTGCGGAGAAGCTTTAATGTGAATTAAGTAACTGATGTAGTTCTGATAGAAGATTTGTTTCTCATTTACTTTGCTTTGGATTTTTTTGTAAAAGATGAGAAAGGTAATTACAATGGCAAACTCAGAAAGCAGAATGGTGTACTTATTGAAGTAAACAGAGCAAAAAGGTATAAATTTTGTTCACCGTCTAGAAATATTTATGAAATCTGTAAAAACCAGGAGAAAAAGAAGCCAAACACATATGCTGTTATTTTAACAAGTAAAAGATAATTCCAGATTTCTAGAGTTCTACTTAGTCTGTAGAATGATGAATATGTAGTATAAACTCAGTTTCAAATGCAATCAGACTGCAGTCAAGATTTTCATAGAATCACAGAATTTCCTGAGCTGGAATTGACCCACAAGGATCATCAAAGCCTAACTCCAACTACTGGCCCTTCAGAGCCCCAAGAGTCACACCATGTGCCTGAGAACACTGTCCAAATGCTTCTTGAAATCTGTCAGGCTTGGTGCTGTGACCNAAAGTCTGGACTGCTATGATGTCTTCTCAGTCTCTTCTTCTCCAGCCTGAACAGAACAAGCAACCTCAGCTGCAGCTCATATCACTTCACCTCTAGATCCTTCACCATCTTTGTTGCCCTCCCATGGACACTCTCTAATAGTTTAATGTCCTTCTTGTATTTTGGTGACCAAAACTCCCCACAGGGCTCTGGGTGAGATTGTGGAGCTGTGTCCTACAGCNGCCCCAGCCCAGAGCACAGCAGGACAATCCCCTCCCTCGCCCAGCTGTGATGCTGTCCCTGATGCTCCCCAGGACACAGGGGCCCTCCTGGCTGCCAGGGCACTGCTGGCTCATGTTCAACTTGCCATCAACCCCCATATCACTTTTCACAGCACTGCTATCCAGTATCTTATTCCCCAGGCTGTGCATATATTCAGGGTTGCCCCATCCCAGGTGCTGAATCTGGCATTTGTCCTGATTAAAATTCCTTTGGTTAGTGATTGCCCGTCTCTCTTAATTTGTCGTAGTGTCTCATGTGTTACATTCCCCATTCCCCTGTTAAAGCATCTTGATGTTAGGGGAAATTATTTAAAATTAAATAAAAGTAAATCAGGATAACAGAATTCTAATAGTATCAGTCTTTAGCCAAAAGTATTACACTAGCAGGTTCAACAAACCAGCACAATTATCAGTTACTTTTTGTCTTGCATTAGCAGACAAAATCCTGTAAAGATTCTTCAAATACATCTATAAAGAAGGAACAAAATAAGCAAAACATTGATTTTTCACAAGGAATCTCTACCTAGTATTTATACTGAAAAATAGAGCTCCTCCAAGAAGTTCTTTATCGTTAATAAATTCACAGATTAAATAAGGAGAAGGAAAACTAAGAAAAGAGCAAAGCCTTCCATAAGACAAACTGCAATTAGATAACTGAATCTAATAAAATCTGTGGAGTGGATTTACAGAAGAAATTGGTTAACTATCGAGAGACAACACTGGGCAAGAATAATTTATTTATCCTAACAATTTTCAAGCATAAATGGTAACTACAGATCATGTGTGAAAATACACAGTTGCAAATACCTTATATAGTAATGCGCCTTACTGGATCTTCTTAATGATGAGTAATAGCAACATTCTTAAGAACACACTCCTACTTCTCACATTCCTCTGTGAAGATATTCAGCACCAATTGTGTGACATTTCTGAAGCCCTTCAATCTTTCTACACACTTTGATATTAGTTATTCATTTATTTATATGGCTCTTCCAACGGTTATAGAAAATTATCACAGGTGTTTAAAAAAAAGTCTGGACCACATAGCCTAAGGAATTACTGCTATTAAAAGTGGGAAGGAATGTGAGAGTGTGTGTCTATGTGGACAGTTACCAATTAGACTACTGGAGGAAAGAAACATTAATTAAACAGAGCACTTTTGGGGATCAGTCTTTGTTTGCAAATCAAAAATCTAAATTAGCAACACAGATTGTCAGGATTGTTAACGTGTGCCCCTTCTACTGGTCAACTGAACCTCTAGCCATAAAAACAATGGTACAGAATCTCCAGATTTTCATGTTGCTATCAATAGTCCAAAAATCTGAAACCAAATTTACTATTAAAACCTCCCTTAAACACAGCTGATATGTTACACATCAGTTCTCAAATATCACTTAAATTCATCAAAATGTCATAAGGAAAGCAAAGGGATCTTGCAAATCACAAATATGTTTCCTATTATATCAGTTTGTTTTGTGTGTCTAGTTCATAGACATTTCATTTCCCTTAGATTCTGAGACACAATTAAACATTTGAAAAATTAATCATTGTAATAAAACACTGTTAATTGGATTTTTAATTGAAAGTTTCTTTTCTCTCTTTCTTATACAAAACATCAGCAGCAACCAAAGCAGCCTAGATCACAGGACAACCTGGGCTGGAAGGCTGTGTCAGGCAGCCCACCTGATCCACCCCCCTGCTCACACTGGGGCTAACACAACCATATTTCCACGCCTGAGTATGAGCAAAACGCAAATCTGTAACAAAAACCAGTAAAAAACAGTTTAACAAAAATCATGGGCTCTTATCACAATTATTGCTAGTCACAAGCAGCGTATTTCCTGGGAAACACAAATGTCACTAGCAGCCTGAACCACCTGAAAGAACTAAAGAACACCTTATTTTTACATTTTGATGGATTTATTCCTCTGGGACTCTGCATTTCATCTGAAGCTGACAAAATGTATTCTATAAATATTTATGCAGCATATAGCAGATTTCCTTTTATTTCTCAACACACAAGTAACATCCATATAGCCACAGGTTTTATGATTACCTCTCCTGAAGAGAGAATTTAAATACTAATTTTAAATGTCATCTTGTGAATAAGAACTGTTTAAATGTTCTTTAAGTAGTGTGATTTGTAGTAAACACTAATGTATTACTATAATTAATTTTAGTTAGCAAAAGTGAAAATAATAGTCCATTTCATTACCTTGCTCAGTATGTTTTTTTTTATTAATAGGCTTTATTTTTTATAGACACAAGTGAAAATTCTATTGTCATATACAGATTAGAAATGTAAACACTTAAACACTTCCCACAATGACTGACTTCAGAATTGATTCGGAATATTAACGCAAAAAAAAGCAAAGAACCAGGGTGACAAAGAGCACTACTGCCCCCTAATGAACTAGACCATAAAAGTTCCGCTGTAACAGCATTTTGTGTCTTTCCTGAAAAAAAAAAGCCAGTCATTATATATGTGAATTATGAAAAAAAAAGTGAAAAAATAGTAAAATTCTCAAGAATATACACTTTAAAGTCACTCCATATTTCCACACAAAAGGCACATACATAATTTTGTAGAGGATAAGAAAAAGTATCTAGTAGCTGTGATTTTCAGATACAATACTTAATGCACCAAGAAATCGCAAGGTGCAAGATACATCAGAAAAAATACCCATACTAAGCAAATATTAGCCAATCTTATATACTAGGATGTAATCCTGTATTGATCTTCACACCAACCCAGATTTTTAAATTTTAACGTCTGTACTGTGAGAGCATCAGTTTTCTTGCTGCACTGTTTTATCTAAACACCCATTACGAGTTTATTCTAGGCTTGTAATCATTGCAAAGTAATCCACAAAAAAAAAGTAAGAGAGGAAACAACAGAAAAAGTCCACTATCTAAATTCTGTTTCTACAAGAAACAGAAGAACTTTCTGTCTCACATGAAAGTGACATTTTTCCCTCTATATTTTTTTAATAGTTTTGCCATAAGAACTGAATCTGTATTCAATGCTCACCAATGCAGCTTGGGCATAAAATCTTGTCCAATTCCTGTATCTGCAGCAATGAAATGCTGAAAAAAACACAACTGCTGCAAGTCTAAGTGAGAAGCACAAACATAAGCTGTGTATTCTCTTTTATTTTACCATAAATCAGAAATTCCACTCACATTAGTAAAATTACTTTGAATTAAATGCAATGCTAAAGCAGCACTGAGTTCTGATTTCTCCCCTCAAGCTCCTTATACTGAAGTTTTCATAGGTAAACATTCTGGCAGACACCACAGAACTAAAGACTCCAATTTACAATAGCAAGATAAGGTTAAAAGCAAAATAATGTGTCTAATTGGAAACAGGCTGGCTTCAATAGATACAGATTTTATGAATAAAAAATTACAGTTTTTAGTGAGTCTGGGTTTAGATATGCCACCAAGTCACTAAAATCCTTGAACTTAAGACTCTACCTTAAAATCTCCAAATACTGAGTTTCTGTGGCCTCACAAAGTGTCATCATTCATATAAATACATCATTAGCACAGAAAGGTTGCAAGTGATGAGCAATGTCTTACATAACTACACACATGGTAGAAGGCTGCAGCCTACTATGTATTAAAAGCATAAGAACTACAATCATATGCTATGTGATAAAAATAAACTATCTACAAAAACATTTTAGAGACCTAAAATAACCATATTCCCTATTTATCCTGTTACAGCCCAAAGAGTTGGTAACACAGCTCTCAGTCTACTGAATATTTATGCTATTATATCAGTATTTCATAATTCCAAGTGTTTACTATTACCTTTATGAAATATAAAAACAAAATAATGACAAGAATAACAACAATTAAGAATTGGAACAGATGCCTTTAACAGAACTTTGACATGAGGCCATCACCACAACTCATTCCAAGTCTGCTGACTTACATTTCTTACCTTTGAATCTTCATTGCTCACTCCCAGCTCCAGCACAGCTTGAGGAGACTTCAGCTTTGCTTGCATGGACTCTGCCATTTGAAGATTAAGTTGCCATCCAATTGTTTCAAGCTATAAAACACAAGTTTAGGTGACAATCAGATACAGAAGCACTGATGACAACTCTGAAAACTGCCAGTGGTCTGTGTCAGAGAAAAAGTTTGTGGAGCGTCACACTCCACAAATGTTAAGCATTTGTATACAATGCATGACCCTCAAATTATCCTGGACTCCAAGACAGATTTGTTTTTCTGTGGTCAAAATTACGACTCAAACTGCCTACAACCATCCAAATAAAGCAACTTCCTATGTCTCAGATCTGATGGACCCAATCCATAGAACACAACTACGGATCCAGAATATGGTAGCTTCCTTTTCTTGTGGAAGTTTATCAGCAAAGTTGCAGATTCAACTTAATTTCATATTTATTTTACTTTTAGGAAAAAAGAAAAAAAACAATAAATAGTAAACCACCTAAAAATGGTGATTTCCTAATCCACAGATCTACTCATGTGTGTTGTACCATATGCAGAACTTAACGACAAAAATAATTCTGCTTTTTGAATCACTAATGCTGAAAGGACGAAATCCAGGTAAGCATGTGAGCAATAGAATTTTTAACAGAAAGAAATACATATCAAATTCTTTTTTCATCACTAATCTGAAGTTGTATTCAAACATTATTAAGGTATACTTCATGCACCAAGCACACAACAACAGAACTACAAGGCTTCCACAAAATGATCTTCCTGGTCTTAGTGCACAAAAAGAAGTGCAAATATAAAGTCTTACCATCTGCCATGCTAATTTAAACAGAAATTCTTTTTAATCCAGTGTCTGCCCTCTTCTAGTAAATATTATGGCGGACTTGGTAAAAGTGAAAGTGTGCCACATCTTGGTTAATCTCTTACCAATCTAACAGCTAAATTCAGCTAAAATCATTAACAGAATAAAGCCATGACAAAAGCCTTGTATTGTGAGCAGCAATACATGTCCTGCATCCTACAGTGACAGTAATCTCTAGATGAAATACAGGAAAGAGTGGCAAAAGCTTCTTCCATGGACACAGCTCAAAGACAGAAATTCCAAAGTTTCTTGCAGGTATATGATTATCTGCATCTATCTGTACGCTGGATCAACAGCAGAACTATGTAACAAATACTGGCCACCACATAACTAAGCACACCAGAAGGAAAACTATGCATCTTGATATATCTTAACCACCAAGGCCAGTACAAGATGGTTAGGGAGTTTAGTCGAGGCCACAGTTAAGGGAAAGACATCAATCTCAGACTGACTTTGTGTGCAGCTACAGGAACAGGACAGCAGGAAGAACTTCAGCAGGTCAGCCTGCAGTCTGTCAGCTGCTCTGCAATCAGTGCACCATTCAAACGTCAATTTGTCATAAAAATAAGGAAGTTTACATTTAATCAAATCCATGAAAACATGCAGATCACACAAAGGGACCCAGTGAAGATGCTCCAAGCCCAGTCCACCTCATTTTGAGCATATCTCTAATAACAGTAGGCCCACAGCCTATGAATTAGAAGATGCCTTAAAGGTTACATAGCTTATAAAAGCCAATTAATTATTAATCATAATTCTGCTTTGATTTTCTCTAACTTGATTACATCTTGGTTAAAAATGACAGTAAAGATAATAGATAAAATAATAGTGCCCAGCCCATCCCACCCAAAAGCAAAGAACAATTTAGAGTGAATTCTGTCTACATGTTCAAGTCAATCACAACTCTGCTAAGTCCCTGTGCTAGCCAGTATTTCCCAGGAAATTATATCTGAATGACACAACTAGAAAACATTTTTCTTTCCACAAACTTCAATTAAATTAAGAAATAACTATGACTCTTTCAGGAGCATAAAGACAGTACCTTAAAACAAAACAAAACAAAACACTAAAAAAACTTTAGGTTTTTTATCAAGAAAAAAATTATAGTTCAGTTAAGAAAACTGATAATGGTCAACAGAAAAGGACTCAGATCCTAAGCTATGGGGTAGAGTGATGGAAGCAAGCCAAAGTAGCCATCTGGGAGCAGTACTACCTATTGATGAAACACCTAAGCACTAAGGACAAACACAGAGAGACACAGAGCTCGGGAATGTGACAGCTCTTCATACTGCAGTCACTGTGGTTCAAGCCTTCTGCTCCTCAATTTAGAAAGGACTTTCTATCAGCTACTCAGTTTATTACTGTAGTATGGAAACGAAGCCTTAGACAGGATAGCAGCTTACCCAGGATCATAAAATAATAGAAACAAAAACAATATCCAAGGAAGCCTGATCCTTAAGACTTTTCTGAAGCTGTTAGATACTGTGTACTCTGTGTAGCATGAAGAACAAATGACTAAAAATAAAGAAATTCAAGTTTGTTTTTTCTATTTTGCTTTTAATACACATCTATCCTAGGTATTCTAGGATCAGAACAAATACAACACACGTGGCAGCACACTGGCCTGAGTTTATAGCTGAAGAGCAGCTGTAACTCTTGTTTTATACTGCTTTACCTTAAAAATTACTTTGTTTTCCTGCACAGTTCATGTCTGTTTTCTGTTTTAAACATAGTTGTATGAGAATTAGTTTTAATTAACAAACAGTATGCTGCCCAAGGCATCAAAATGGTCCATTTTTTTTGAAAGAAAAATGCAGCATGTATCTGGAAATGGTTGTGTTTGTTTACTTAGAAGACATTCAACATCCTGCAACGTCAATTAACCTTTTTACAGTAGTGACACGTTTCTGCATGGCATTTGTGTCAAGGCAAAGTATTTGATAATCACAAAGTGGTATGTACTTTAGGGCAATTTTTTTCAAATATGAAAGGACTACAAAATTATTTTTACTTCTGGTATAAAACTTGTTACAGAAAAAAGAATGATGGAAGAACGGTGTCAGAGTCTGTGACATACTAACTGAAAAGCACTTACTGGAGCAGAGTAAAGTATTTCTCCAAGCCTAGCATGAAAACAAACCCGTGTTTTCAGCTACTGTAGACCTTTCGTTTCTTTTCACAATTTCTTATCAGCTGGTTAGAAATGTGCAAGCTACCTTGTCACTGCAACACTAAACAGTGTTGAAAATATACTGTTCCTTGCTGTAAATTCTTACTGATATCTCTGGCACTTATTTAACTTCAAGGTTATGTTTAGAAAAAAAAAACACAACAAAAAGCAAACAGGTGCAAGCTGGAAAAAAGGAAGGGAAATAAACATAGGTACTACAAAAACCAACAGCAAGAATGTATGAAAATGCTTCAGATCTGTTCTATGAACCCTCTGGCAAATAAGTCAGGGCAACAAAGATATGATGAAGCTTTCAATAACCCCTACCCCCAGTTCTTGTGTCCATTTTCATTTAGGCTTCTGAAAAGATTACCATGGCACTCAAGAGTAACAGACATGGAAGAACTTCTCCATCTCCCCCTTCCAGCACTCGCTCAGTACCAGCTGTAGAAGAGGTAAGGTGTCATTGCCTGCTCAACCAGCTCTGTACTCCCTCACCCACAGTGCTTTTCAGTGGCCACCCACAGCTTTCCAGGGCAGATCCACACTAGAAAGCAGCCACTTCCCCTACTATAAGAACATCTGCCCCTTCACCTGAAGATCAGCGGTACCTTCACAGGTGCATAAAAACATCATCTCTGGTCTGTCTGGGATGGCCACAGTCATTTTCTCTCAGTGTAAAACATTGGATTTTTCCAACTCAAGCCCTGTCCAGCAGACTGTTTTCCATGCTAAATAGTAGAGTGTAGTATTTTACACAGTAAGACAAGATCATCACCAATAACTATTGTAAAACATTTGGGTGAAAGTCACTCACTTGAAAAGCACTAAATGTCAAGGCAGCCTTTACAGCTGATATAAACCTCAAGCACAATCTCAAACTAAATCAAAGTTCACACAGTCAAAATTAACACCCACAGAATCCACCAATTCTCTTACAGCCCATTGCGTTTTTACATGCTGTCTTGTCTCTTCCTGGTATAGCTTCACGTCAGTTCCTTACTTCCACTTTGTGATGCCCATAAACATTATTACAAATTAAACCTAAACTGAGAAGAAAATCAAGAAGTCTGTCAAACAGGACAAGTTTCTGTATTAGTTGTCAAAAATATTTCTCTCAACTATGCAGATATATTTATTTTACACACTTCAATGAGAAATCAAATAAAAGTTCTTTGGCAAAGAAATTCAGGCTAATCATCTTAACTATACAAGAACCAAGCTATCAAACTCAAAATGAAGGACTACACCTTTGAGAAGGAAAGCAGAACAAATATAGTTTTATGCTTATGAAAAAAAAAAAGGTCAGACAGCCCTGGATGGGAAAGGAACATATAGCCTAGGCAAACTAACATATCCATTTTTTAGAAGTCTACTACTAGTACAACAACGTTTTCAGTAAAGCTTAAAGGTAATTGGTAAATAAAAGTGAAAATATAATTGTAATCTTTGAAAATCAGCTGTATAATACAGTTTTTCAACAGTATTATTTCAATTCTATATCTCTTCCACTGTCAATGGGCTATTGTTTAGTTTGTCTGCTTGAACTTTATTTTGAAGCAAAAAAACTCCCCAATATGTGCCTTTTTAGGTAGCAAAAGATTTTC
>VXBQ01002487.1:634-13304 GCA_013400175.1 Phainopepla nitens
CACAAAGGGACACTGCAGCCTCACAAAGGGGGAATTGTGCAGAAAAAAGGGACATCTCAGCCCAAAAAGGGACACTGCAGCCCCACAAAGGGACACTGCAGCCCCACAAAGGGGGATTTGGCCAGGGAAAAGGGACACTGCAGCCTCACAAAGTGGGAATTCTTTGGGAAAAAGGGACACTTCGGCCCCACAAAGGGACATTGCAGCCCCACAAAGTGGGAATTGTTCAGCAATGTGCTTGAGGGTTTTGTGATGTTTAACACACTTCTGGGTGCTGGGTGTTGGGGATGATTTTATTACTGGTATTGGGTATAATTCTATTAATTTCATTACTGGTATTTGGTATAATTCTATTAATTTGCTTTAATTCTATTGTTGGTATTGGGTATAGTTCTATTAATTTGGTTTAATTCTATTACGGGTATTGGGTATAATTCTATTAATTTGCTTTAATTCTATTGTTGGTATTGGGTATAGTTCTATTAATTTGGTTTAATTCTATTACGGGTATTGGGTATAATTCTATGACTAGGTCATGGGTATAACTATTAATTAGGTATAATTTTATTACTGGGTATTAGGTGCAATTCTATGACTGGGAATTTGGTATAATTCTATCAATTGAGTATTGTGTAGAATTCTATTATTTGGTACAATTCTATTAATTTTGTAAATTCTATGACTGGGTATTAGGTGTAATTCTATTAATTGGGTGTAATTGTGTTAATGATTTCTGCCACCATCTAACAGAGCTGATTTTTAAGGCAGCTCCATGAACCTGTGATTTATGGGACAGCAGCTGGAGCTACACATCCAAGCAGCTTCTGCAGGGATCTGCTCCCAGAGCTGTAAATCCCTGGATACCTCAGACCCTTGGACAGCCAGATAAATCTCCAAAGGGATCCAGGAAAATCCCATTAAAATATTTTACAACTTTTGCTGTTTCAACAGAGATTTCAGATATTCTATTAACACACCACGTACTCCTGTACCACAGTGTAACTGCACAGCCTGGGCTTGATTTTATAAACCTTTTGACAAGCCAGAAAATTGTTTTCCTGCCCTGGAAATCAATTTTCCTGCCCTGGATCCCCTGGAATTTGGCACCCACTTGTTCATGAGGTCGAAGCCCTGGTCGGAGAGCAGAGCCCCGAATCTCTTGCGCAGGTTGTTGTAGGGATATTCTGTGAAGGTCATTTTCTTCACTGCTGGCAGCTCGTTGTAACCAGGCCAGATCTTCTCACTGGGAGTACCCAGATCCTGTAAATTAAAACATCTCGTTAACAAACTCACAGTGCAATCCTTTATTTATTCATTAGGAGCTGGGAAGTATCCAGAGAAAACAGACACAACAAATCGTGGTCTCAGCCTACTCAAGGTGTTGTAAAGCAGATTAAATAACTTTTTATTAAGGCTGAATCTCTGTTAAAGAGCAACAAGCACTACTCCAATATTCCTGTTTCTAAAACCAATCAAAATCACAACACATTAAAAAAAAATTACCTTAAAAACTTTGTTAATCTGGTCGATTTCTGACTTCCCTGGGAACAGTGGCTTCTGAGTCAACAGTTCCCCAAAAATGCACCCCACTGACCACATGTCTATGGCTGTGGAATATTCCTGGAAAGAAGGGAAAGAAAACTACACCTCAGAAAAATCAGGAAGATATTTTCAGTTGAAAAATCATATTTTGAGTTGTTTGGAGGGTTTTGTAATTTTTTGGGGGGTATTTGGGTTTTTTTGAGCAGAACACACACAACCAGTCCCATACCCAAGGGCCAGGTCTCAACTGTATTTATTTTAGAGTTCTAATTACTGTGCAGTAATTAGAATTATGAGCAGTATCAGTGTACACAAATCTTTCAGGATGAAAGGTCAAAGTCTCCACACTGATGCCTCTCTTTTCCATTCCCAAACAAAGCAGCACAGCTGACAAAACAGTATTTTTTCTGGCAGGGCTCTTGCCACTGCAGCCCTACAAGAACCCAGATTTCACCCAGATTTCAGTTATCAGCAGAGAACATTCTAGAACAGTGCCAGTCCCTTGTTCTGCTCTGAGATGTCACAGGTTTTAGACTAATTTAAAAAAGGCATTTAAAATCCAGCTGCCAAAGGTGACATTTTGCCACAATCCAAATGAGATGTCCCTCAGCACTGACCATTCCAAGGGACAAAATCCATCTGTCACCCACCCTCCCTCTGTCTGGGGAGCATGCAAGGGTTTTAGATGTCACTAGGAGGAATAATACTGAATATTCAGGATTTTCCCCTATGAATCAATACAAAGACCCAAGCATGCCCACACTTTGATCATGATTTATAAAATACAGTCAGGCTGCAGTGACTGCTCCAGCAGGAACTCACCTTTGCTCCAAGCAGCAGCTCTGGAGCTCTGTACCACAGGGTCACGACCACAGGGGTGTAGGGCTTCAGGGGAGACCCATATTCCCTGGCTAATCCAAAATCTCCAACCTGAAAGGAGAATCAGCAACATTTCCAGCACTCTTCATTCACCATCAGTGCCACGCTGGCCATTGCACAGAACCTGGGGCACAGCTGTAACTCTGGGTAATTCTGCAGCACAGAATTTGCCCTGATTTCCAGAATTTTTTTTCCTAATTCTTACTTTTAAAATGCCTGAATGACTGAGCAGCAGGTTGGAAGTTTTCAAGTCTCGGTGGAGGATCCAGTTGTCGTGGAGGTGTTTGACCCCTCGCAGTAACTGAATCATCAAAGTCTTCACTTCTCCTGCAATGATAAAAAAAACCCCAAACCAAATGCATTGAAGAAAATAAATCTACCTTTAATTTGTGTTTTGTTTGTTTGGAGAACAAGGAAGGGGCAGGAAGGAGTGGCAAGTTCAAAGCACAGTATAGCCTGCACCATAAAAAATGTGTCACAGAACAGTAAAATTCATTTGGGCAGCTGGAATTCATCCAAATCATGCTCAGAAATTATTGTCTGTCACAGGAAGCAGCAATATTAAAGCCCAGTGTTCTTTTCCAGTTCAGCACCAGGGAAACTCCCCCAGTTTCACCTCTGAACAGCTCCACCCCAAACACACAAACTGGATTCATCCCCAGCTGTCACCACGAGGATCAGCCAGCAGCTTCATTTGTGTCAGGTTTTACAGAACAAACAGAAAAATCCAGGAAATCTCAGCTCCAAGGAACACAGGACATTCCAGAGCACCACAGGGCACTGCCCAAAGCCAGCTCTGCTGCCAGCAGGGCCATTTGTGTTGGCCACTTCTCCAGCTCTGACAACTTCAGGGCACTGTGGCAAACATTACCTGGCAGGAAGGGCTGTTTCATTGTTTCCATCAGGCTCTTGAGGTCGTGCTCTACATAGTTCATCACAATATAGATTTTATCCATGTTACTGCCCACAACAATCTCCTGCAACACACAACCAATGAGCAAAACCTGCACGTGGTGTTTAAAAACCACCCAAAATCAATTTGAGAAATGTACTGGCAAGAGGACAGAGGTTAAATCCTTACAAAATGTATTTTTTCTATTAAAAATCAGCTAATTTTTGCAAAACATCAGATTGTGCAGGCAGTGATGTCTGTACAGCTCTATGAGCAGCACACAACTGTTCACAGAAGCAAGATCTGCCAGGGTTGCTGATGTTTTTATATTTAAAAGCCAAGAGGAGTATTTCCAAGAACAAAAGTACTTCAGACATAAAAGATTGCAGCCTTACTCTGACAGTGACAATATTTAGGTGCTGTGCTTTCAGAATTGTGTTTATTTCTCTCAGAGAAGTAATGGGAAAACCTTCCTTCTCCTTTTCCATTTTCAGTCGCTTCAGAGCCACAATTTCATCTGCAAAGGAAACAAATTTCCCAGCACACAGTTAAGAAATACACACGACCAGGTCTCCCACTGTTCTCTCACTGATTAAAAATTTGATTTAATATTTAACATTCAACTGTGCTGCTTTGCCTTGAAAATGAGCAGCTTGCTGGCAAAGAAATATTTTAAATAGATTTTGTTCACCACTGGAAAATGCAGAATGGTAATTGGCACACCAGTGCAGCCCTAAATCCCCTGGAGGAAGTGGAGGGCACTGATACCCACCAGTCTTTTTGTCCTTTGCCCTGTACACCACACCATAGGTTCCTTCTTCAATCCTGTTCAAACACTGGAATTCCTCCACGCTGCGACAGCCCTGAAAAAACACAGGGACATTTACTCCTCCAGCATCTGGGGGATGGTTTTGCTCTTTTAAAACTTCAGCACCTTCACAGTTAAAATTCACCAGAAGAATTCAGCTACAAAACATATGAGAAAGGTATCTTTGGGGTTTATTTTTCATAGAGTTTCTAAAGGAATCCTGGGCAGAGCCCATGTTTCAGCAGATTAACGAAATTCTTCCGTTCACTTTTGCACAGAATAATCTGAAATATCTGCCACAAAGGCAAAGACAGCAACTCAGCACCTTTCACAGTTACCTTTCACATCATTAATTAGTAAAAATCTGATTTTTATTGGTATTTCTACACTTTGCTGTTGGCTACATAAAGAAAAACCAGTTTCTGTTTATGGTAACAGAACTCTCCCTCTCACAAGAACGGATTTTCAGACAGCAATACCAAGGTAACAGATATCAATGATATAATTACATTCTCATCTACATTTGAAGAGGGAGATCTCCTACCTGGAGTGCAGGGAGATACTTGGGAAGCTCCTGTTTGAGCTCGATGGGGGAGGAAGCTGGAGAATCAGGAATGTATTCCCCTTCTGTCATGGCATTGGAATGAGGGGATCCCTCCCCCACCTCCTCCTCCTCCACCTCACTCCCTGCAGAATCCCGGTCAAACCTCGACTCTGGAACTTTAAAAGTCAGAATCAGTTGTGGAAAAAGGAGCTGTCTGGAGTAATTAAACTCAGCTTTAGGCAAATCAAGGTGCTGACACTGAGCACTGCATGGGAGAGGATGGTGGAGAAGCCAAATTTCTCCTCTTGGCAAAGGTGATGCCTTCAAGAATTCACCTACAATTTCCAGTGTTAATGCAGCAGGTTAGAAAATTAAATCTTTACACCAGAAAGAAAGAGAAAACTGACCCAGGATGTCTCACTCTTCAGAATGAGATCCAAATTGAATGATTTGAATGATTCAAAGCTCTTTTGATGAGAGGACAGGACAAAAGAACACAAAATCAAAGAGAAGTAAACATCAGCTCATTAGACTGATTCCCTCTAAATATGAAGCTTGGAGCAGATGTCAAGGAATTTCTGAGTTTGACATGAGAATAGCATTTCCATCTTTTAAATATTTGTAGAAATAGATTCATTTAGCTGCAAAAACTCAGCCAAAGACTTGTTTAAAACGGTCAGGATTTGCATTGTACCAACTGGGATGTGGTTTCCATTCTCCCGTTCCTCCTCTTCGCTCATTTCCTCTTCGCTCACCTCCTCTGCAAAACAGAACCAGGTTTGATTGGAAAAACTCCACATTTCTGCAGCTCCTTGGGAGGCAAATCCCTGCTGAAATCCTCTCCTATCTCACCAGGCTTCTGCACTGTCAGGGACCAAGCACTTCTGCTTCACTCAGACAGCAAATGCTTCCAACAGGAAACACAACTCTTACCAATTCTCTGGGAATTGGGTAAATAAATGATGAATATTTGCTTATTAACTGTAATTGATTTTAAAGAAAAACACCCAGCCATCAGAGCCTGCTCTTGTGCTTTCTTTTTACTAATTAATGACAAGAAAGCACACAGACTTCTTTACTGAACCTTTTCTTATTATGGTCATTCATTTGGAAAAAAGTTCTGAAATTCTCAACAGAAAATAATTCAAAATGACAAAGACATTTGGATTTCACCACCCCCCAGAGAAGTGCAAATTGTGCTCTGCAGAGTGTTTGATGTGTTACAGAAGCACCTGAACTGTTGACCAGTTAGGGAGACAAAAATCAGGTTTCTGATCTGGCTTCTTAAATGAAGAATTGGTATTACCTCTACACAAAAGGATAGAATAGGACTTGTACTTGGGTTTTCTCTTTTTAGTTATCTTGACCTCTGAGGTCTCAGCCTAGCCTAGACTAAGAGAAAAGGAAAATGTTCAAATAAAACAACACAGGATGAGAACAAAAGAAGCTCACACACCCCTGCAGGCCCAGCTGGGTGATAGCCTCACCTGCTGATTGCTCAGACACTTCCTCAGAATTGCTTCCTGTCTCCTCCTCCTCCTCCTCTTCCTCTCCCTCTTCCTCAGAGCCTTCACTGCTGGACTCTTCCTCCTCCTCTTCTGAGCCTGATCCAGATTCTGTCCAGGAATAATCAGGCACTTAACACTAACAGTGTCTGCTCAGCAGAGAAATTTATTCCAGCTGTACAATTAATTACAGCTCCTAAATTGTATTTAATCACCTGAGGAAGACTCTGCTGAGCTGGTTTTTCTCTCACTGTCACTGATGTCTTGCAAATCTGACAGAGGATCCCTCTCTTCTGGTTTCTCTTCTTTTACTGCTGAAATCAAAAAAATTAAAAACACAGTGCTAATTGAGTATCATTTCCAAGTCTCTGAATTTCCAGGTAACTGCTTCACTTTCTGCTGGCATTAAATCAGTGCTGAACATTCACTATTGGAAATTGAGAGCACTAAAAAAATATTAATGATTTCACACTCTGCACAATGACAAACAGCTTTTCTGAATCGCAGTAGTGCAGGATCAACTGCCAAAAAGATGGAATATTGACTTGATTTTTAAACATGATGTGTTCCTAAGGTCTTCTAAGATGAATTAAAACAGGGAAAAAAAAGGGAAAGAAGCACCACGGTGACAAGAATCACCAGGATAGGTCCCTACACACTGGTCACTGTCAGTGCTCACTGACCACCATGAAAAATCCCTGGGGGTTGATTAGGCAGGAGCTTCCCAGGATTTGCTGCCTGCCTCCTGCAATTCCAGCTGATTCCATCCTGCTCTCAGTGGCTACACTTCTTTTCACAGCTGCACACCTTAGCAAGGCAGATACAGAGCTTTCCTCCTCCAAACAAGGGCATTTTAATGTCACTTGTGCAAGTTCTCTACTCCCAGAACCTTCAGGTGGGATTTTCTGGCTTGGAAAACAAATTGTAAATTGATTGATCTCCATCTAAGCCAAACTCTGCTTAAAGAATTCAATTTCTTCTACAGGATGACAGAATCAGTGATGTCTGTGAAGTCACTCTTTAAGTAGTTTAGCTCCTAAACCCCAAATCCAACTGGAGCTGGAGTAACCACTCCCTTTTTAACCTGCATGGCAATTCAACTGCAGGATTTTTAAAATTCAGTCAGCTGCTTCTTTCACCACTGAACGGGATAACTCATTTTAAAACTTCTCCAATTGCTACTCCTACCCCTAAATCCATTCCATTTGTCGCTTGGGCAACTCCTGCAGAACCAGCACTGCTTTGGGAAAGAGATATTTGTGAAGATGCCAGAGTTGGATGCTGAGCTGGCCAATCCTTGAACTGAGCACCTGGGATGTTCTGTTTGACTCTAAAAATGAAACACTACCCCAGCCCAGCTGCTGCTGCCCCCCGAGACAGTGTAGAGTGGCAGATGCTACCTGGTTTCCTGCTCTCTCCTTGCTCAAGCTTGTCTCTCTGCTGGCGCAAAGGGCTGCGACTCCAGGGTCTCATTTTTACTTTGTCTCCATATTCTTCCCTCACTGTTCTATGGTGTGCAGAAACTAGGGAAAACAAAACCACAAGAAATTGTTACATCTGCCTAATTAGAGTTGTCTTGTCTGCCACAGCCACCTGATTTGAATGCTTTTCGTTTTATTTTTTTTAACGGGGTAACGGGGAAGAGTGGGAGAGGAACCTACTTAAATCTGGGAGAATGAAGGGCTTTGATTTATCTCAAATAAAATATGGATTTGTACTGCTGAGAGAAAGCTGCTGCCACACTTAAATACAGAAGCAAGCTGCCCTGTGTGTTACACAGTAAATACCCTGATTCTAAAGCATTAATGCCAGAGAAAGAAGTGGACAATATGTAAAAGAATAAAACCAGCTGAGGTTTAGAAGGAGCTGACAGAACATTCAGAAGAGTAAAACCAATTAAATGAAAGGTTACACAGACTGAGCACTATCAGCATAAAGCCAAGCACAACAAGGAGCTGTTTGGTATGAGCTGAGCAAGAAAGAGAAAGCAAAAAATGTGGTTTGTTCTGCTGTTCTTGAATAATCTTTTTCACCTGATCACAGGAATGGGCTCTGATTTTTACCTCTGGAAGCTGGGACAGAGAACCTTGAACCAAAAATGATCTGAGATTCCAAACACCCAACAAGCTGTGCAAAGAGTTCAGGTGCAGAACTTAAACTGTTCAGGCACCAGATCTCCTCATCTGACTCCCACCCCAGCATTTTCCATGCCTGGAGTACTTACATGACCTCTCCCCCTTTGCAACTGATTCCCCCAAATCCTTAAAACATTGAATTTTGACGTTTCAACCTCTGAACTGAGTCAGACTTGGCCAAAGAGTTCAGAACCACTGGGATTGTGCTGGCTGCACACAGTGGCACCTCCAGAAATCTTTTTTTTTTGGTAGGAAATCTCCCTGACAGGGAGAGGCACCCCCTGACTGATCAACCTGCCAGGGTATTTAAGGCACATAACATCATCACATTTTTTATCTCCCCATGTCCAACTCATATTTCCCTTTCCCTCCCATGTCAAAGGCATCCCCACTTTAATTTTTTTACCATTCTGGCAATGCTTTAAGAAATAAAACCATTTTCTATCCCTCTGTTGCACCGGTGTGTCAGCAGACAGGAAAGTGACAGTAAATATGAAGAATATTTATGCAGAGAGAGTCACCTTCTCTCCTGGCTTCCCTCTCCTTCCTCCTCTCCTCAGCTCTCCTTTCTCTCTCCTTCTGCTCCCGTTGTTCCTTCTGCTGCTCCCGGATTTTTCTTTCCCTTTCTCTCTCCAGTTGCTCCAGACGATCTCTGGAAGATAATTTTTGTTTGTTACAAATCCAGCTCGTGAAGAGAAGGAAAACTGGTTTGCAGCACCAAAGCACTAAACTCAACTTCCTTACCAACACCCCCAATTGTGCATCAGTCTAAAACAGGTGGAGTTTTTCAGCTGATCCTTTAAAACACAGCTTTAGAAAACCCACACCTGGAGTTCTCCACCCTATCAGGATTTAAGCCAGTTCAGATAATTAATCCCCTGACACTGTGCAAATCTGGTTTGTACTTTTTCTTTTTGTTGCAAAAAACCTCTAAGACCATATAATATTTTTATTATTTTATTCAAATTTATTATTTTATTCAAATTTCACTATTTAATAATAATTTATTTAATAATATTTTGTTTACTGTTAATTAATCATGATAATGACAATGATAATATTGATAANCATCAATTCACTGCCAGTGAACCACTGGCAGTAAATTCACCTGGAATGTCCACGGTGATGAAGCACTTAAAAATTAAATTGAAGTGAAGAGCCCATTCCATCAGACAACACACTCCCAGGAATCCAGACAAGTTTTCACTGTGGATTTTTTTTTTTTTGGCCATTTCCCAACAAGAAATGCCCAGGGGAGGCAGGGATGGCTGTACCTCTCCCTCCTGGAATGCTCCCTTGCCATCTCTCTCCGTTTCTGTCTCTCCCACTCACGCCGGGCTTTGTCCTGCTCCTCCCTGTGCCTCTTCCTGCGCTCATGCTCCCGTTCTTTCTCTTTCACTCTGGCATGTTTCCCTGGAACAAACAGAAATCCATTTCCGACTGTTACTGCTCAAAATGCTCACCGAAAGCAAAACTCAGGGAGGGTGAAACCGACGGGATCCTACTGCCACGACCTCTGTTGTTTTCTTTACAAGAAAATCCTGTTCTGAAAGGGGGTTGGGAAGTCTGTGAGATCTTGCATGAATGCTTGCATTAAAGTAAAAAATGGCTGTTATTGACAGGATGACAAGGGGAATGTCTGTAGAAATGATTATTTTTTTTGCCTTGGCAGGTACAAAGATCACTCAGTGAAGCCAGAGAGAATCTTATCAGGCTTCAAGGAGTAAAAGTGACCTCAGTGTCCCTGTCCCCAGGTGATCTCTGTCCTCTCAAGCCCTGTCGCTCCCCTAAGGGCACTAAACACAGCCAAAGGAATAACACAAGATTCAATTCCTGTGTTATGCAGCTGCTGTGTTTGCTTTAGTGTGAGTTACTGTTATTACTCTACCCCCAGGAGCTGCCAAGAGTGGCAGGAAGCACCTTCTGCAGAATGGCTGCGGTGCCTGCGCTTCTCTTTCCTCTTCTCATCCTTCCTGTGGTGGGTTTTTTCCTTCCTGGACATTTGCTGGGGTGGTTTGATGGCCAAGGAATCATCTTCTTCTCCCCTGAAAGGCAGGACAGGGATCAGCTCAGGGAGCTGACAGGGGAAATCCACACATTTCCTTCTTTGGAAAAGGTTCCTGTTTTATATTGAGTTTTTATAATAACCCTAGATCAAAACTGCAACTGTTAAATCTTAACCAGTGCTTCAAAAAGTTACCCTGGTGTGTTCTATAAAAAGGATTTCCACTCTGCACACTAAAAAAAATTAGATTTTCCCTTCAGGTATTTGAAGCCCTCTTCTGAGGATGCTGAAAAGGTTCATTTCAGGAACTTTTTCTCTTTTTGTTTCCTCATTCTTACCTGTCTTCCATGGAGTCTTCCCTCCTGTAAGGTGAGTTCCTGATGGTGATTTCCATGCGATGGTCTCTCAGCTCCCCCTCTTCAAGAGAATCCCTCTTGGAATCCCTGTCATCTGACTGAGGGAGAGGCCAAAAATCCATTTATTTCAGAATGAAAAAATGAAAAAAAAAATGCTCAAAATGAAAATAAATTAAATATTACTGAAGTCTTCCATTGCTGGCTCAAAAATTCAGCCTGGAGTGGTCACCCCTGTAAAATCCACTGATTTATGGCACTTTGACTGCAATTATAGCTGAAGTGCATTAATTTGATATAATTAGACACAATTAAACACTTAGGAGCATTGCAGGAACTATTGTGTGTTTTTTTCCTGCAGTAATTATTTTGTACAAAACCAAACAGCAGCATAAAAGTGATTCCAAACCAATGATTTTAACCCATTCTTCTATAAAATCTTTAAAAGTGGCTCCTTTCACTCCAAGTCCCAGTTGATTAGATTAATTTATTTATCTTTTCTGACCAATAACACAGCACAGTACCTAATGCAAGAGCAATGAAATCTCCACAAAGCATCATATTCTTGTTAAGCTTTGGAATTAGAGACTACACAGAAAATAATTCAGCTGACAAGGCATGAGAAAATCAGGAAAATCATCAGAAAATCAGGGAAAAAATCACCAGAAAATCAGGAAAAAAAATCACCAAAATATCACCGGAATATTAAAAAAAAAAAATCACCAGAAAGTCACCAGATTATTTAAAAATAAATCAAAAAACAAACAAACAAACAAAAAAGCACCCAAAAAACCCCCCAGAAAATCAGGAAAAAAAAAATCACCAGAAAATCAGGAAAACAAATCACCAGGATACAGCCACGGCACCCCATTAAAATGCAGTTTTCTATTAGTAAAAACCAAATAATTCCATTAAAATGAATCCAGAGGGCAGCTCACATTTTTCATACGTTTGATCTCTGCCTTCTCCTCTTGCTCCTTCCTTCTCTTCTTCTCCTGGAGAATCTCATCTAAAGTTTTCACTTTCCAAGAATCCTTTTCATCACCCATTTGAGTTAAAAATAACACCCTCTGTAAAAGAAAGAGACATTGACAAACCCAACAAATAAATTTGGTTTATACCCATTTTTTTTTTTCAGTGCAAACACTTAAAGTTCTATTTTTGAGGAAAGCCATGCTGGAGTTGATTTATGGTGAACCAAAAATGTTTGTTTTAAACACAAAGGGTTCTGTTAAGAACTCAGGGAGCTGCTGGAGGGCACAAAAACCACAATTTATGGCCAAGATTTGCCACACATTATTTAATAATGGCCTGAGAGCTCGGGGGAGTTAATAAAGCTTGGGGAAAAGGACACAAAGAATTGGGGGAAAAAAGACACAAGGAATGCAGAATTAGGGAAAAAAGGACACAAGGAATGCAGAATTTGTGGGAGATCCAGCAGAACTCCTGAGGTGAGGAAGAAAATAACAAAGCCAGTCAGCTGTCACTGAGGAAAAGGCAATTCCAGCACGACCAAGAAACGGGAAACACTGAGCATGGCACCAATTAGCACGAGAATTGAAAGATTAATTAACCGACAGAAGGCAGAATACTAATTAACAAGAGAACTACATCACTCATAGCCAATGAGCACTAATTCCTTGGTTTACTGAAATATTCAAACAGCGTAGATTTGCTAACTGGGGTCTGATTTGTGGAATACCCCGAGGATCCAGCCCCGAGCTGTCTCTCTCTCAGTGTCACTCCCGGTTTGTCGCACACGGCGGAACGGAGCCGGGTTTGGCGGCCAGCACCGCCCGCACCCCGGCCCTGCCAAAGAGCCCCGCGGCCCTCCCGGAGCGCGGCCACCCGCCCACAACCGCGAGAGCCCGCCGGAGCCTCGCTGTCCCCTCAGGGCCCCGCAGTTCCCTCAGAATCCAACGTGTCCCCTCAGGCCTCGCTGTCCCCTCACAACCCAACGTGTCCCCTCAGGCCCCGCTGTCCCCTCAGGCCCCCGCTGTCCCCTCA
>VXBQ01002488.1:1362-19210 GCA_013400175.1 Phainopepla nitens
GCAGTTTGGGGCTGCTGGTGCTGCCAGGCTGCCCCGAGCAGGGGGATTTAACTGCGCTGGGGCTCCTCTGTGCCGTGGGTTTTATTCATTCTCCCTGCCCTCTCTGCTGAAACTTGTGGAGAGGATCCACTGGAGAGGATCCAGCGGAGGGCTGCAGGGGAGTGGAGCATCTCTCTTGCCGGGAAGGCCAGGGGGCCTGGGCGTGTTCAGCCTGGAGAAGGAACGACTGAGAAAAGACCTTATCAATGCCTGTGAGTATGAGGGGAGGGTGCCACGAGCATAGACCAGACTCTGCTCGGTGGTGCCAAGCTGAGGCACAGGAAGTCCCACCTGAATATAAGGAAGGACTTCTTTACTGTGTTGGAGACTGAGCACTGGAACAGATTGCCCAGGGAGGCTGTGAAGTCTCCTTCACAGGAGGTATTCAGGAGCCGCCTGGACACAATCCTGTGCCATGTGCTCTGGGACAGCCCCGCTTGAGCGGGGAGGTTGGGCCAGATGACCCGCTGTGTCCTTTCCACTCTGGCCCATTCTGTCATTGTGTGAAGCTCTTGGTATCGGGGGCAGTCCCTTGGTTGTCCCCGCAGGAAGTGTACGTGGTGCCTGCGAGGCACTGCCAGCAGAGCTGCAGGCTGGGCTCCGTGGGGCTCGGTGCTGCAGGGCTCCTGGGTGGGCACGATGGATGGGCTGTGTGCCTGTGGCACACATGGCCATTGCAGTGGCATTGCCCAGGAGATGGACCTGTGGGCTGTGGGGCCTGCCGGCTGGATAGGGATGCACTGAGTTACTGCAGCTTGCCAGCATCTCTTTCCAAAAAATGTTTTTTTGGTGCAGGAGGTGTTTAGTCCAGCTTTGGATAAAGCAGGAATTCCATGTTTCAGCCCCAAGTGTCTTTCTGCCTGCAGTCAGGAGAGAGTGGGTCCATGCTGGGAAAGACACCTACACTCATGGAAGTGTGACAGGGAAGGGCAGGGACAGAACTGCTTCCTCTAGCATGGCTTCAGCATCTTAAGCCATGGACTGTGCCTTTGTCTCTGTACTTCATTACTGCCACTGTTGTCTGCAGCTGCTTCCAGTTTCATTGCCATGGACTTCTAGACCACAGATTTTTTTGGGGGGGTAAATTTGACCTCCAAATAATCTTCTGGCAATATATTCCCATTTAATTATGCATGAAGTACTTTCTTTCTTCATTCCTTCTGCCTGGGCTATAATTTTATGCCCTTTTCTGATTGTTGTGGCACATAAAGAGTTGCATTGCCAATTTTCTGTGTCCTAGGCAGTGGTAACTTTACAAAGCTCATCAAATCACACCAGTTTTCACTCTTCCAGTGTAAGTAGTTTTTTGTAACCTTTCTTCATATAAAAGGTATTCCATACCTGTTGAACATCTGTTCTGCTCATTTTTCTACATTTTTTAGGTTGGTTTTATCCTTCTGCGATAGAGAAGCCAGAATTACGTGCAGCACTCAGGGTGTGAACTCACTGAGTACAGATGTAGCTATGCCCATCTCTCTTCTGTATCCATCTTAATTATTTCTAGTATTTGTTTTCCTTCTCTGACTTTCACATGCCCAAAGCTGAACCTTTCACTAAACTGCTCAGGAAGATTCCAGATGTATTTTGGCCCCCTTGTTGTGTCTCTACACCATATACAGTATTTTTGCATTTATGAGATTATTACATTACCTTATCTCTAAGAATCATGTGATCTTCCTTTCAAAGTCAGCTTTAGTCTCCCTGAATAATTGAATGCTCTTGTTCATTTTTTCAATTAGATGTACACCATCTTGTGTAAATTATATATGAATATTTTTATGAGAACCAGCCACACTTACTGGTGTGTTCTTTTTTCATTTTAGTCTTGAAATACTTAAAATCAGATTGTAAATATGATTAAGTGTTTATAAAAATAGTAATAAGACTGAAAATTTGTAATGTTTATTTTCTGTTTTGGTGAAGAATTTGGCCAGATATTTTTTGAGGTTTACAAGTGCTGTATTGACCAGCTCGTGAGTGTCTACATGCTTACTGAATTTCCAGAGAACCTGTGGAAATACACTCATGAGAACATGGCTTTTCTGTGCAGAAATAGTGTCTAGGGCTACCAAATATTTCCGTACTTGATTTTGTGGCAAAAAATACGGAGAGACGTCTTAAAAAGTACTGGATTTGCTGCTCAGGCAAGCAGCAGTGCCACGTATGAAGCCTTGTGGCTGTGCTAGGCTTACAGCATGTGATGAACTTGTTTCCCTGTGCTGTCAATGGAGTGTATGATGTTCCTGCTCTGTGGGGTGATTGTTTGGTAGCCTTGGTCTTGTTACTTAAATATGCCAGTGTATTTCAGGCACTCCTACTAGTCCTACGTTTCTAGGCAAAATAGACAGGCAGTGGATTTAGAAAATGTTGGAAGGCAATAGCCCTTACCTAGATAACCCTGGCAGCACAATTCAGAGAGGTTTGTTTATAAAACTGCTAAAAAGTTAGTGAAAGTGTGCTGTTAATACTTTGGGAGCCACACATCTAAGAAGCATGTTATTCAGTGCCAAGTGCCAAGGAAATGAATGAGGTGTATCAAAAGGAATTTTATTTCCTTTATAGCGCTTTTATAGTGTTAGCCAAAAAGTTCAACAGTCAAAACCACATAGAAGATCAAGAAATGGTAGAAATGTTTAGTAGGAGAGCGTGAAAGAGGCATTCACGTTGGAGAGACTGTGGTCATTTATTATCATTATTGGACTAATTTCTTAGCATTACAGACAAGTAATACTTGGTTGAGTGCCACAAGGAACAGCAAATACCACATCATAGGAATACACATTGCTGTTTCCTAGAAGTTGTAATAGCCTTTATGTAACTTTTTCAGAACTTCAAAATGCCTCATTTCCTGACAGCTGTTCCTATTTTCAGTAATTATTGGAACATTTTTGCACGTTCAGATATGCATTCATAGATTCTGAACTATATTAAAATGTCTCATAACTCATTTGTCCTTTTGGAGTTGCTTTTCAGCAACATATACGCTGAAGCTGTTGGGCAATCAGCTGAATAATCTGGACTGGTTATTTCTCTGCTGGGTTTGAATTCATGTTTAGGAAGGTGACTGCTTGCTTGAACCATAGGATTTCCTTCCTACTGTTTGTCAGTTCAGTGGAATTTAGGCTTGCGTGTATGCATACTGATGCCTAGAACAGTGAAAATTATGAGTGGATAGCAAACTGTCATTTGCGGGGAGTGTACAGTTCCTTGTTATTTTCCCCCATATGGGAATAGCCTTGTTGTTCTTCCTTACTTTCATGTTTAATTTTTTCCATTCAGCTTTAAAGACTTTTGTGTCTGGGAAAAATCTTCTTGAACACTATCTTCAAACTTGAGATATCACAGTCCCACTGAACCATTAAAAGCAGTAAGAATCAAAACCTGTAGCCACCAATTCTCAAACAGTTTTGTGCATAACGTGATTTTAGTGGCTCTGGAAGGATTCTCTGAAAGAGCACTGTTGGGAATTGCAGGATACTATTAATACAGACCAGCAAGAAGTAACTTCTTACCACCTTACTCTTTGAAAAGCTTGGCTGTTTGTTGCACTCACATCTATAACACTTTTGTTCCCTTCACACAAATATTCAGGTGTTCTTTGATGTGAAGATTGGAGACAAAGATGTTGGCAGAATTGTAATTGGATTGTTTGGAAAAGTTGTCCCAAAGACCGTGGAGAACTTCATTGCGTTGGCAACTGGAGAAGTACGTTTGCGGTTTTCTTCCAGTGTGTACTGCAGTTTGGCTTGGGAAGGCAGGGTGTGTTTGATGCTGTTTCAGTTGTCAACTGTCGATCCTCATTCACTGGAGCCTGAGCACAAGTGCCGTCCCCAAGGATGTGCACCAGTGTGTGTCTTCTCAGGTCCTTGGTTCACAAGACTTAATTATGAGATGCTGGGTGTGAGCACCTCGCTCTGTCCGTGCCTTGCAGATCTAGTATGTGGGGTTACTGTGGTCAGATACCAGTCAAATAAAGACAATGGCTTTGATCATCTGAATAATACCTTCTTTGTGGCAGTGCAGTCTAGCTGTGTTTACCTGCACCTCAGTTTAAGGTGTTTCTTGACAGTATTATATCCCTTGGTGATATAGTCTGTGAAATCTAGCCATTCACAGCTCGTGTATTTCCATATGATTGTATATAGAGCTGCATGTTATATTCATTTAAAGAATTATTTCATTTTCTTAGAGAGGATATGGATACAAAGGAAGTAAATTTCATCGTGTGATCAAAGACTTCATGATTCAAGGAGGAGACTTTACAGCTGGAGATGGATCAGGAGGTAACATAGTATCTTCCAGGTTCCCTTTCCTTTGTTCAAATGTCTGCTGAAAGTATAGGCAAACCAGCATATTCCTTCATGGTTTCTGCTCAAATAAATGAAAAACCACCAAACCAGCCCACATTTGCTTTAGAGCATCTAGTACTTTTCCAAGTATCTTGTAGCCTAAGTGCAGCTATTTGGATTATCTGATTTATAAGTATGTGTAGCTCTTTGTCCTCAATTTTTGCAGATAGCTCTTTTCTGTCTGTGGCTTGTCCCCATTCAAGAAGCATGGCTTTGCGTGCTGGGCTGGAGCCACGTGACCAGCTGAGCTGCTCCTACAACTTACCGTCTCCAAAAGATGGATGTCTGCACCCTCCCCCTGCTCTGGCTTTGTGACAGCGCTCCTTCCCTGAGGCACTCACTGGTTGCATGTATAGGTGAACTTATTCAAGCCATCCAGCAGAAGCCTGATCTGTGATGGAACAGTGAACGCTCCTAGAGGGAAGGCAGGTAGGGAAGGAGGAGGCTGTCCTCTCTGCCCTCAGCTCAGCCCATTCTGAGGAACCTCTGAAATGTGCTGTGAGAAGGAATTTCATAACAGGGAGAGAGAAAGAAATTAGAAGATGAGGATCATGCCTTCTCCCTGTTTTTCTCTTACTAAAACTGAAACCATAAACTTGCTGGTGCTGTGAGTCCTGGCTGTGTGTATTAGTTCTCCCTCCTGAGCCTCCAGCAGAACAGTTCAGTCCACTCAGGAGGGCAGTGCTAGCGCGGCATCTCTTGCACTGCACTCACTCTTGCTGCAGATTTCTTCTCTTCCTTTACATGCACATTCTTCACATGCTACGATTTGAACTGTCTGCATGAACTGCTAGTGATTTCCCTGTTGGAATAGAATGGAAAACACACATTCCTTTTTGTAGCAGTGAACAATGGGGCAGACCATAACAGCAAAGGCATAGTTTTAGCAGTAAAGGTAGGCAGCATTTATTTGCCTGCTGATGTTGTTTGTTGGGATAGCATCTGGTGGTGTTGGGAACAGTGTCCCCACTGTGCTAGGCTCTGCGCAAGTAAAGAGTGAGACAGCCAGCCTTCTCTTTGTGATGGTGGCTTAACCATGACTGATGTCTTTTCTCTCTGAACTATTTTAAAAACATCGGAGTCTTTATGTCATGGCTGTACACATCCATACCAAGTATTTCAGTCTAACTTCCATTTGGTCTTCATATGTTTCTAAACATGCCTGAAGCAATTTCTTAGCATAAGGGAAAGGTTTAAATACTGAAATTGTCACAAAACATGGCAGCCTTATTGTTAGTGGCCATAAGTATGTACTTTAATTTGCTCAACAGGATGAAGTATACCATTGTTCAGTGGTGTCTGTAAACCAGACCTTTAAAGGCATTCAGCTTGCTTAAATTCAAAGGATAAAGTATCATCAGTGTTAACTATTCTCTCCTTATGTATGGCGGTTTAGCTTACCTTTACACACAAAATGGTTTCAGTTATGGAGTTGCTGATGGTTGAACAGTGATGCTGCTGTGTTTACTCAAACAGTAAATCTTCAAGTCCTGAATTCGTTCTTTGTTTTTCCCATTTTTGAACAAAAAAGGGGCTTTTGTTTGATTTTTTTTTTAAAGTTTGCCTTTTTTTTTTTTTNTTTTTTTTTGCCATAGGAAGAAGCATCTATGGAGAGAGGTTTCCTGATGAGAACTTCAAGCTCAAACACTATGGAATTGGATGGGTTAGCATGGCTAATTCTGGCCCAGACACCAACGGATCTCAATTCTTCATCAGTGTGACAAAGCCTTCCTGGTTAGATGGAAAACATGTAGTATTTGGCAAAGTCCTTGATGGAATGGTAAGTTTAAAGCAGTGGTGGATCTGGACAAATTATGCCCCATTATATCCCTGTTACCATGGTTCAGAAACAGTTGAATATTCATCTAATATGTACTTGGTAGAAAATTATTGTGAAGAGCTCCAGCTGGATGATTTAGAACTGAAATAGCAGAAATGGAAACCTATACCATGCTTTTGGTTTTCACAGCCCTTATTTCAGACTGCTAACCACTGATGTCAACACTGACACCTTTGCAGATTACAAATGGAGAAAGTTCAGCTCCTTCTTTAAGTAACAGTGTTACCCATGAAATAATTCTTTTTCTACCAGCTAAAATCAAATTTGTAGCTAGTTATGGGTAACACTTTCACTCTTAAGGGTTTTTAGAAGCACCTGAATATAAAGCATGCAAACACATACTGATGAGAGGCGAAATTGAATTTAAAGCTAAAAAATTACATTTTCAAGTGATTATACTTTTATTAGTCTGGTTTTCCTTAAAAGTTATTCCTTTTTAATCTGTGTTTTGAAATTACTGAGGAAAACATGAGCTGCTGGATGGACTTTCAGGAGTCTGAAAACTTCATCACAATACTTGCCGTCCCTCCTCACTTCCCTCACTCCCACATTCATACTGAATTCCATTTTTGCGATCTACAGTAGTAGCTGTAAATTTTTGAGAAGATTAATTTAGACTTAAGTTTCAGTTTAGTCAGATTAATGGATGAATATCCAAAACCAAATTGTCAATATACCTAAATTAATTTTGTCCTTTAACAATGTTGGTGGCATGGTACCACATTAAAAATCTGTATGTGTGTGTTTTATGCTAAAGGTAA
Source organism: Phainopepla nitens (assembly GCA_013400175.1). Taxonomy (NCBI): domain Eukaryota; kingdom Metazoa; phylum Chordata; class Aves; order Passeriformes; family Bombycillidae; genus Phainopepla; species Phainopepla nitens. Next base: position 8,352 of record VXBQ01002488.1, read on the forward strand.
AAGCAGTAACCAGATTTCTGGAAGCACAGTTATGCTGACAGTTAGAAAAATAATAATGCTTGCCTTTTCTGATCTCTGGATTCACTTTCTGCTCACAGCTACAGATAGAATCCTCTATGTGCCAGCTTAATCAGCTGAACATTTTCAGTTGCCCCTTCAAAATGTTTTCATTGGCTGAAAGATTTTCTCAGAGGGCAAACAGCCTTCCCTGTGCTTCTGTCAATTGTGTGTGATTTACAGAGTGGTACAACTGCTAATGTGGAAGAAAAAGGATGTGGGAAGTTGACAGGGTAAAGGTCTTTGTTCACAAACTGGTTAATAAGCAGTGATGTTAGTTAGATGCACTTCGTTGTTTCCGTGGCACCAGACTTCAGCCACTGGAGTTTCTTTGGCTAAACTGAACCTTTCTGTTTGTTCTTTCTTTGTTTGACAGTCTGTGGTGCACTCGATAGAACTCCAGCAGACAGATGAACATGATCGGCCCCTTCAAGACTGTGTGATTGTGAACAGTGGCAAAATAGCTGTAAAGGAACCATTTGTAGTTGAAGTTGGTGACTGGTGAGACCAATAGTCAGAATGAAAAGTAAAACTTAATCACTTTTCTTTAATACCGGTTTTTGACTGACCTCAACGATCCACTGAGTTTTCTCCTCAAAACATATGAATAAGTTACATTTAGGCAATACTTACCATTTGCCAAATACAGAAGAGATATGACCAGTTCTATAACAACTTGTTGGAGCTGCCATTCCGTGAAATTCAAGACATATCCCACCAAATTCTAGATCTTGCAGGAAAAGTCTTGAATGAAAAATTATAGCAGTAATTCTATTTTTTTTCAAGGTTTAAAAATACACTGATTTTGTTCTGTTTGGAAATTTTAGAAGTTTTGGAAATTTTGTCTTTTCAACTGAAAATATTTACTGTAACACTACCAGCATTTTTAAAAGTAATAAAAAAAAAGTAAAATATAGAAGTGTTTTGAATAAATAAAGTTGGATTTCAGATAAATACTTGAGAGCATTTTTACCTCACCTCCCAAGATTTTTTTCCTCACCTCAATGGACTCCACAAAATATGCAGGGGGTTTTGCTTTTCAGGAGATAAGGCTGTAAGGTTAGAGCAGAGATGGTAAATTTTCCTAAACTTAACATGTCAGATAAAGTCCCTACCATCTTGCAGAGAACACAGTATTCAGATACTATTTTGTGATCAAGAACAAGCAGCTTTTCTGTCTATTATTCAGTAAGTTAATCAGTTAGAAACTGATTAAAACAGAAGAATCCTTGTACAGCACGGTGAATTTTTTAATACCAAATCAGTGTTACTTATTGTAAAGCTCAAATGCCTTTTCTTTTAAGTTTTACTGTAAGTTTGAGAACTTTAGGTTCATTTTCCTGTGATGTTTCATAAGTAACTCTTAACCTGACAACTGGTAGTTTTCAGAGAAAGTCAGTGTAGGGTAACACTTAAGATATACCTATGTAAAGTTCTTGCAGAACTGCATAGGGCAGATGCATGGATTTTTTTCCTTTTGAGTTGACTGTTGTAGGACTCAAGACAGAAGAGGCAGTGCCAAGATTGATGGAGGACTCATCCACCTGTACAATGGGCAGCACACCACTCCTCTTTGTAGTGACTAGTTTCGTGAAGGGTGTCGTGGAGCCCATGTGAGGTATCCAGAGCTGAAGTGATTCAGGGTAGAAGAGGCTGCTATTGCACAGAGCTTGTAGGTACGTACTGGCATTCCACTCAAAAGGAAACAGGAAAAAGCTGTGGGCAGGGATTTATAACCCCAGGTTCTCCTGACATGTCATTTGCATTTAGAGGATGCTCCTGCTGGTTCTTCATCCACAGCTCTGGGGCCTCTCCTGAAGGTAAATGCTGTCACTTCTTTTCAGAGACCTGTGAAAGGATTGCTGTCCTCTCCAAACAGAACTGGAGGAGAACTTGGCAAGGGCCTCTAAATTTGCCTGGTGCTAGGCAGATTTCCATTTTACCCTGATCACTTTTCTTTCTGCTAGCTGTTAAAAGTAAAATTCTCTGAAAAGCAGTTCTGGGAGCAGGGTTAGCAAGCAGGAGTGAGAATGCCTCAGACTGCCTTGCCCAGCCAGCTTTCTGCCAGTAGCTGAAAGCTTTCCTGAAGGCTGACCCTATAGACCTCAAAAAGTTATGCTTCCTGAACAAGTGCCTGCCTTTTTTCCAAGTCCCACCTTTCCACTCACCCCAAATGGCTTCCAAACACATTTAGTACTTACAGCATGCAACCCATGTCTCGCCAGGATCAGACTTATGTTTGTGCCCAGCTTTGCCACTGCTGCTTTTGTGTAACACTACCTTCTGCTGATGAGTCCAATGACTTACTCTGCATCCCATTATCCTGATTTTTTTTTGCCAAGACATGCAGTTTTGTATGGCTACCATGTTCTTTAAGCTAAGAGCTTTAAATGAGCAGACACACAGGTATTTTTCTGACCCTTCATGGGGAGACAGACATCTGTGAGACTCATCTCAGATGACAGAATCTCAGAAAAATTTCAATAGAAAAGCACAAAAAAACCACTGAAATGGTACATTCGTGTTGTAGTAATTTATTTTGTAATGTCCAGTAGCACACATACAAATTTCCAGTTAAATCTGAACACACATATATATGTATCAGTTTTAGTGTGATCATAATAATAATCTTGCTTTAGTTTACCACAGAGTTTTATGTTCTGTGACTTATAAAATGTTAATATATGGGATACAGTCAGCAAGTTGATGGGGAGAGTAAACAAACACACAGGTTAGATGTCATAAGTGAATGGACATGTGCAAAAGCCACATAAAAGTTCCTGGTAAGTAAAATAATTTCAACTGAAATCTAGATAATTTCCTCAGAGAGTGTTTCAGAATGTGAAAGTAGGTTTCCAATTCTGCACACACTTTCTTCAGCCCTTTTAATCCAGCCAGTGCCAGCAATGGGTAATGTGCTGGGAAAAATCCTGGTGCAAAATGGTTTAGTGTTTGCTTTAATAAAAATTATAGAAATAATTAGTAAAAATTTCTCTTCAAAGGTTAGCATAATTCAGTGTATGACTTAAAACATTTAAATAGAGCATGTCAATATATAGAAGGTATAAATAACTTCAATACTGTTGTTTCCATATCTTTTTTTGAAAGCAGCAACTGTAATGACAGTGATTTTATTTTAAAAGACATAATGCTTGAACTTAATCTGAGGTTGTGCCTCTTGCTTCTGAGCATAGTTTTCACATCACAGAATTTTATTCTTGTTAATTCTATTAATCATGACTCAGATACTTGCTTCAGCTTCTTCTTATCTTGTATTACTTCTACCTGGGCAGTAAATGAGGATAAAATATTCCATGTAGAATGCCGTCTATAACTACATTTGGAAAGTCATCTGAAAGAAAAGGAAAAAAAAAAAAGAAACTTAACTTTCTTATCCATGTCAGTACAATATAAATATTTTTGTGAAACTTAACCAGGTGAGGCCTCATTTACTTTGGGTTACTGCATCACTCAACTGTTTGTCCATATTGGGGACGTGCTATTAGTAATGCTGTTTCAGCACTAAAGCCACTTTAGGGTAGCACTGGGCATTTCATGAATGCACTGCCAGATTTGTAGTTTATTGATTTAAAGGGATGTTCTAATACTTAATGCTGCTAGGCTCCAGCTCTTTATCTGAATCTTTTCTCACAAGGAAGATGGATTACACTGGCAATTCAGTTTCTAACAAAATCTCAATATACTTGAAGAAATTTCAAGATTACTACTGGGAATACTTCAAAGCTGTTTTTTGCATTGTCGTTTACAGCAATGTTTAGACTGAGAAGACTTGAAGATGACTGTACAAAGATGATTATTTGAGGCAAGAAATTTGCAGGTTGTCCAGTCAACATAAAATGTCGCGTGTTACAAAGTGTCATCCTACAGTACTTGAAGGAAAAATTTCCCACTACTTTGCTGTCACAAATGCAGACATCTGTTTCTGATGCAGAACTTTCTGCACTAATCAAACCTTCAACTATCAGCCTACAGGATATTCACAAAGGGGAGATGCAGCTTTTATAAAAATTATTAGTACTTGATAAATTAGATCACCTAAAGTGAGTGGGAATTAGGGTTTGCTCCTAATTCTTTCACAGGAATAATTTTGGAAGTAAAATTATTGAGCAAAAGTAGATTTGGACCCTATAAAAACAATCCTAATTGTCTTAAACGTGTTATTTTATTGTTATTAATAAAGTGATTTCAGAATATTACAGATGTTTTGAACAGAGATATTTTAGGATGTTTTAATGAACTGTAACCTCCACTGTAAACAATATATGCATAATTCTACCCAGATTCTCATAGTAAGTAATAATTATAAATGACTTGCTAATATTTTGAATCCCATAATGTTTCCTCACATACTGTAAGCTCATCTGTCCCAAATTACCCTGGCAGAATAACCCTATGCGGCTGTCATTAATGTTATTAAAAATACACTTGTAAAGGTGATCTGAAGCTTTCCTTCTAGATTAAATGATGCAGTTCCAGAAACTGGTTTTTAATGGTTTTTCTATAACATACAGTATGTATAGGAAAATAAAGATTGATTTTCAAAATGATACAACCTCACAACATTAGATTTAATTTAAAAAATCAAGCATACTAATTTAGGTTAAATGCAACTAAAGTGTGTATATATATATATACATATATACATACATAAGTATAAACACAACAAAGCAGTCTTGCAGATCCATGATATCTGCATGGCTTGAAGAATCATCAGAACAATTTTCAAACAAATAGCAGTAAATCTAAGATCCCATTTTTTTAGCTTCCAAAATATCATCTCCAATTTGAAGCATATTCAGTTTTTCCTTTATTTTTCTTGAGAACATTAATTTTTTTTCTCCCCGTACCCTTACACAAAAAGTAATGTGCACTTGGGCACTCAGACTGTTAGCTACATCATGAAAAAGGGAATCTGAAAATCAGTGAGGTTTGTAACTGTGGATCTTATTTCTGGAAAAATTGTCTTGGAACTCAACAGTGCTTAAAGCCCAGTCACTGGAATAATGGCAAGATTATATTTTATAAAGACAAGTAACACTGCAATGACAGGGTAAAAATGTTCTTTGAGTATTATATTCCAGAAATAGTTATTTGTTTTGTTTGAAACTCACACTCTTTCCTATTTATTGAAATATTTTAACACAGGCATTCCTGTATCCAGGAAAGACCTTCTGATTGAAATTCATCTTCTTCAAACATACAACAAATAGTTATTTGTTAATGGACACTTACTTTTAGTGATAGGCTGAACAACCTTGGCTGTTTTTACAAAGGAATCAGAGTCTATCAAAGTAAGAACTGATCTGAGAGGGGAATTTTTAGAAAGCTCATGTATATTTTCTCTGTGCTGCAAACTAAAAACAAAGAAGAAAAATTAAAGGCAATGGTAGTTGTGTAAAAACTTTGTTTCTTTCTAACTAGAGTCAACTAGTAGAGCCTCTAGACTCAGGACTTGGTTTTCTTCCTTTTTTAAACCACATTAATTAATTCACATTCTAATTTGTGTTTTAATTCATTAAGTTATAGAATGACTTGCAGTGAATTTGATGTTTTAGGGTTTTCAAATACAAGGAATATTCACCTGTCATATAAAATTCTAAATACTGTGGATCAGGACTAGCAAATGCCTTCGCAAAAGTCTGAAATATCCTTTGCTTCAGATGTCATTAGTGAGGCCTACTCAGTATTTAAATATGTTACTCATTAGAAGAGGCTTTTATCTTAATGCTTTTTTGCATTACTTAAAAGAACAGTTACAAAATTCATTGGGAAGTTCCTAATGATTTCACAAAAAAGAAGCTTAGCCTTACTCAGAATACACATTATGGAAGAGAGATAAATACCATCACAGAACTGCAGAATCTTGAAGTCTTACAGAAAAATGTTACATGTGGGCTGGAAATACTAAGCACCATCTCAATTTTTTGGGATAATTGTATATGAAATCCATTTTCTCTCTTCAGAATGGTATGGAGTTACATGATGTTTGTAATTTATACCAGGCTCTTGAGGAATCAAGTGTACAATTAGGAGGAGCATTAAACACTAAGATTAAGACATGCAACACGTTTCACTCTAAATATTAGTATAGGCAGCATCTGGACCAGATTTTAAACAGAGGTTACTCTGTGGGTGATTCTTCATTACTGTTGTCACTTGGGTCAGACATGACCCTGTGCAGTGACCCCCTCCCCTTACCGTGCTTTGGTTCATCGATTTTGTGATTTGCACTTCAGTCTCAAATGAACATTCAGTCTGTGAGATCAGACTAGTGCTAAGTCGACGTAAAAGCTAAATAACCTTGTAATGTGTCTTCTGATGTGGACCTGAATCACACTGGACCTCTGTTATCTGTGTTGCACTCCAGTTACACCTTACAGCTCAGTAAGACTTCAAAGCGTCAATAGCATTTGGCTCCACTACCAGCTAGTGTGGACACTGCCTGCAAGAGAGACTACTTAACCCTCTCAAAATACATGAGCTTGTCCCTATGGTTTTGATAAACAGCTTGAAAAAAAACAATAGAACCACAAAATAGCTGCAGCTGGGAGATGACTGAAGGTGATCTGCTCCAAACCCCTGTTCAAGCAGGAGCACCTGCAGGCAGTTGCCCAGGACCATGGCCAGACAGCTTCCAAGTGTCTCCAAGAGTGGAGACCCAACACCTCTCTAGGCAACCTGTGTTCAGGCTTGGGAAAATGTTCGTTATGTTCTAGTTCTACCACTGGGCAGCACTGAAAAGAGATTGGCTTTGTCTTCCTTATGCCCTCCCCTCAAGTATTTATAAACATCTTGAGAAAATCTCAAGGAAGTAACTCCATCATTTAGGAAAAGCAAAAAAGTGTTCTTTCCCTAATTTATTCTTAAAAATTTAATGAATTTCAAGACAGCGTGAGAATCTAATTTCTACACAATATTTTGTAAAATTAAACAAAATGCCACATTAAAAAAGAATTTATGTGCAGCTCAGGGAGAAAATTCTCTTCTGAAAGCATATTACACTTTTTAATAAAATATTCAGTAGAAACAAGAAGTTCAAACAAGTAAAATGACAAAGCCAAGAGGAACACACTCTGAAAACAGTACTTTTTTTCCCTGCACACATTTTATTTAAGACAGGGTAAATTCTCTGAATTATTAATTCAAAAAACTTTTAATATTAAAAGGAAGAGTTTTAACAATTTCAAATACTCTTTTGAACCACGTAAGTCTAACGTAAATGTCCTGTGAAATATATCACTTAAACTTAAAGTACACTTTTGTCCCCCATAAAGAGCTCCAGAGGTTATAAATGATAAGAAATAATAATAATCCAAATGGAAATACAAACACGATTGCAGTAGATCGGCTGGTGTTTAGGGAAAAAGCACTTACAAAGGACTGGGCCTCCAAGTTCAAATCTTTCAGGCAAAACAGCCAAAGGGTCAACAACAAGAAAAGAAAAGCAGTGTTCTTCATATTTCGATTTGAATTCTCAGTAGGTTTGCCTGAGAGAACAACTGGGGGAGAAAATTCCACTCTTTTACAAATCACCCACCACACTTAGTGTTTTAATGGTTTCTTACACAAGAACTATTGTTTTATTGGCAGGTTATTAGATTTTGGACCACTGTCATTTGACTAGGCCAGTATTAATAATATTAATGTGGTTTATGCAGTGCAGGGTCAGATCAGTAAAGTGCTGTTAACACATGACAGGTTTGATTACCGTTGGCTTTAGGCAAGACATATGGATCCCTTAGGAACAGCAGCACAGGCTGGTGGGACAGTTTGCTGGAAAGGTCAAGAACAGGGATGTCAGTGTCAAGGGACAGCAAACAGACTATTCTACAAACTAGCTTTGATAAAGTGAGGTGGTCAGCTGCCAGGAGCCATGCAGTGCGGTTCTGCATGCCAGTGCTGACCACAAGGGCAGGCTCCATCTCCTGGAAGCAGATCTCCTGTCCCTCAGCCATACAGCGAAACCCCCAGTGTCAAGCTGGAGTGAAGGGGCTGCTCCAGGAGCAGTGGCTTGCAGCTGGCTCTGAGACCTCCTGATTCTGCTCTGCTCCCCGGCACATGGTGTCATGCAGCCTACAAGACCATCTACAAGCAGGCTCCATGTCTGTAGGGTCTCCAGGCCACCAAGCAGATTCAAAATGTCACCATGTTTCTAGAGCTCCCAGAGCGGTTGCTGTACCCATCACCCCTGGAGAGAAGTCCTTGGAAGCCCCCCAGGCCTGACTCCTGGCCTTGGCCACGGCACAGACAGCCTCCCCCAGCCCTCTCCACTCTGCTCTCTACATATACATTTTAAGTAGTGCAACCAGATGCAGATGAAGCTCTGTCAAATGGATAGGGAAGAACCCAGACCTCTAACTTCTTCTGCTAAATCTTCCTGCTACAAAAAATACCTTCCCAGATATATTTCAGAGCTGGCAGTATTCTGGCAGTTTTGTAAGGAATTTCTCAACACTAGCATAAGGATGTTCAAGCCACACTAAAAATGGATAGATATAGCACAGCTCATGGTAATATTTAACAAATACATCTAATTTTAATGTTAAACTACTTCTACATTGTTAACTGCAAGGAACAAATAAAGTAAATGCCAATAATTTAAGTACTTCATTAATCAGATGCCCTATAAAGAGTAGAAATCAAGCTCACCTTGATCCTTCTGATTCTGTTTCATCAAAAGAGCTGTGAGTAAAGTAAAATGAGAGGGAGTTTTGGTTACAACAAAATTAATTTAACAATTAAAACCCTCAAATCCTTTAAGAATCACCAAAGGGAGCAATATTCTTCTGGTCAGTGGCCACATAATGCCACATAAGGAAATACATGTGGGAGATTGTATCATTTTATAACCACCATTACTTGAAAATGACAGCATCCATTGTACTGTAAAAGATTAATTTCCATCTATCTATCTGTGAAGTGTTGGAGTACAGTTCCACTGAAGATACTGGCTGATGTCATTAACTGCAAGTGAAAACTACGAGCCTGATAACTTCTGAATCACTCTGGACACTGCCCGGGGCCATAGAGACCTCCAAGTCTAAGAAGGCCTCAAAATTATCTTCAGGTAAACTTGCCTTCTCACCACTGCAGATCCAAACAGACTGCCCCCAAGTGGAAAAGGGCCATGTGGCTTTCTGGGGAATATGTTCTGGTCATGCTTCTGCACTATCAACCATGTCATCTTACATAGCAAAAGAAATTCTCCCTACAGAGCTCACAGCTGCAAATGTTAACAGAGCTTCCAGTTACACTGGTTTGTGTATTCCTGTAGTCGTTACACTCATCGTACTAAGATTCCCTTCTGCCACTCTGGTTAGGAACCCTTCCCAAGGGATGGGCAATCAGGTCACAGGGGAAATGTCATCAGAAAGGTGAAAGAGCCTCATTTCTGAACACACAGAGCAAGATCATAAAATGATCATGGAATGAGCTTCTATTTTGTGTAGATACTATGATCATAAAACACATGAAAAGGCTTTCTATGCAATTTTAGTGAGTGCTTATGAATATCTTACATTTCAGTAGATATGTCATGAAGAAAGTAGAATTTTTCTCATCTAAGCTCTCCTTTGCCTTCCCAGAATATTACATGAAACTTCCCTTTTGTCTTTGAACAGGCTGGATTTATTTTACAACCTTTTGGGGATATATAAACATACTTAACATGAACCTAATGCCCATTTATTTTACAGCATTACAGCTGGCAGCAAGACCATTTTAAGTCAATGGAATTGCATCAGCACTGAGTGGATATGGGCCTTTTGGCCTTCATGTATTTTTCAGTAACGGAGAGCTTACCCACAACTTTCTGCTTTTGGCAAGGTAGGTACATGACGAACATTCAGAAAATCGAGAAATATCTTAGGGAGCTCTTCATTTTCTAAAATGACTGTCTGTAAAAAGAAAGGCACAATAGAAACCCATGTTTTAAAAGTATTTTAGATATTGCACAGTTCCATTCAAGCTACTAAAACATTTCTCTCTTGCAATACTTTCAGTTTCTCCATTTTTTTTACATTGATTTTGGAATGCCTCATTTTCATAGAAAAACCACAGTTCTTGATGATTCACTTAGAAATACATTCATCTTATGCTACTACATTCTTTTTCACCTGCCATCACTGGTGCCAATCTATATGCCTCTCAAGCAGAGATATCTGATTCTGGAACTAAGTTACTGGCATGCTCATTTGTGAGTAAAATTCTGCTTATTTAAAATATAAAATAAAACACCCTCAGCTCAGTGCTTTCCTGTTCACCTCACAGTAGACTACCATTTGGCTTAGGAGCAGAAGAAGTCTCCACTTTGTGTCATTTTATTAATGCAAGTCTTGGTAAATTACAACAAAGGAAACTCCTTGCTTGGCTTGACAGGTCAGCTTACAACATACTCCATGTATCTGCCCCATGGCTGCAAATGACAAAGCTCTGACCACTCAGGTGCTGGCCAGACNNNTGAAAACCTGTGTACTTCACAAGAAAAAGGAAGCCATAAGCTTTCTTAAAGAGATTTCCTTCATAAAGGCTTGATCTAAAGTGAATGTATGTATGAAATTAATATTAAATTGACTGGATTTAATATTAAATTGACTCCTAGAAGCAAAGCTTTCCATGTTCATCCTGTTCACTTTCCCACCCTATGATAGGAGAAATAAATATAGAGAAGAAACAAGTCTGGTGATGGAAAGACACATTACTCCTACATTCAGGAGGTGACCTACTCCTCCTGCATGTGTATTCTTTTACATTACAATATCTCACAAGGGAGACACAATGGT
>VXBQ01002494.1:16963-32216 GCA_013400175.1 Phainopepla nitens
GTGATTTGTTGTATGTACTTATCCAGTGTAGAGCATTCATTTTTTGAGGCATTTGCAAGCTGAGTGATTTCATCTGTCCCTTTTATCATCACAAGACAGTTCTAATACCACAGTTTAGCTCTTGTGACTGTGCACTTGTGAGAGAAGACTGTCTATCCTGACCTCTGGGTCTGCTTCTCTTCTAGTGTGAGAGAAGGCAGTGAATTACCTGAGCTGAGGGTGATGGTGAAGGCTACTGCTGAAAAATGTGGTGAGCTGAAATATGTAATTCCTGGAGGTATTTAAAAGACCCAAAGGTGTGGCATTTGAAGACATGATTTAGTGGTGGACTTGGCAGTGCTGGCCTCAGTGGTCTTAGAGGTCTTCTCCACTCTAAATGATTCCATGCTTCTATCACCCAGTAGCTGTAGGCCCCATCTGATGGTGTTGTGTAGGGCTGCAGAGAAGGAAGGAGTCTGCAGCACCCTTCTGCAAACGGGTGAGGCCCATGGCTGGACACATGTATTTTTTGTTTTTTCTTTTAAAAATATTTTTTTATTCTCTGAGGTTAATAGGCATACAGCCTGCAGCCTAATGGAAGATTTATTTCAATGTACACATCAATTAAAACTGATTGTTGTACCAGTTTTTGCCATTTAAGCGTGTGCACCACCTCAGCTACTTATAAAGAAATTGCAATTAAGCAGGGATAGGTTATAACAATAGAGCCTCATTAGTCTAAAATACCTCTGTGCATGTTCTAATGAGGAGCTTAACACATTGTACAAACAGCACCTAATGAAGTTAATGCCACCCTTGAGAGCTGAGTAACAGTAGACCTGTTTTTACAATTACATTAAGTGAAACTTGAAGATGTGAGGGTATTTGGGGAAGGTTAAAAGAACTCGACTGATTTCAATCTAGTCTCTGTTACCAATTAATGCTGAGTGTTTAAAAACCCTATTCAAGCAGCCCATGTCATTCAAATAAATGAGGCAGGGAGAGCCTTCAAAACTTCAACTCTTCAATTTGACCAGCAGTACAGGACTATGTAGTTGAAAACCATTCTACTTTAGACGAATTACATAAAGCAATGGTTTGGATCAGTTTGCAGTAGATAGTATTGCTTAAAGGAGCTGAACCATGGTAATTTTAGTCTGTCCATGTCTGCATGCTTTCCTCAGATGATGGTAACTGGATATAGGTTTTTAGCAACCTTTTTTACCTTTTTAGCAACCTTTTTAAAATCTGTTTTAATATTCTTATGGCAAATTTTCCTATCCCTTGAATGAGGGTCAACAAGTTTAAAACAGATTAGTGCAGCAAAGTTGACAACTTTATATCAGTATCAGTATATCTAGAAATTTGTAAGAGTAATTAGTATGTCTAGAAACATGTTTGAAAATATAAGAAAGCACTTTTAAAATCTTTTCTAGATCTAGCATTATATAGCAACCATTTTACTTTTCAATGCTAACATAGTTTATTATTAAAAATGAGAGGAACTGAAATTTTCATCAGTTTATTACTCTCTAGTATGCTATATTCTACAGTAAACAATAAAATATGTGGTGAGCTACCTGGTCAGCTAATAGCATCAGAAGTTGTTGATTTATGCAGAACTATCGTTTATGTCGAAACTTACGTTTTGTAGGTCAGTTTGCTACGCCAAGCTATCAATTTGTTATTAGTAGTAGCATCCTAAGTGAACAAAGACTGTTTATGCTTAAATAGAAGACATAGCCCAGTGTTCCAGTAAACTGGAAACAATGCTTCAAGGTTTTTAACATCTTTAACTTCACTAACGTTGTTTTTAATTACTAGCAATTAAAAGGATAATAAATATTACCTATTAATTTGCTGAATAATCTAATCTGGTAATTAAGTTATTTGTGCTAATGAAAGACAGAAAATATCAGAAATGTTTTATTTTCTCAGTTGCTAGTTTTATTGGTAACCTTTAACATTTTTGTCAGTTTTATGTCTGAAAGATTAAATTAAACCTCTGCAGTCATACTTTGAATCAATTTTGGTTTATAATCAGAATTGTTGCATAGTTTAAGAAGTTTTTATTTTATGTCTACCATTCTAAAGCTGTGTCAGTCCTATGTGATAGAATCATAGAAACATGACAGTTGGAAAAGACCTCCCAGATCATTAACCAACCTGTGCCTGAACACCACCACGACAAATAAACCATGGCACTGAGTGCCACGTCCAGTCTCTTCCTGAAGACCTCCAGGGACAGTGACTCCAACACATCCCTGGTCAGTCTATTCCAATGCTTGACATCCCTTTCAGTGAAAAACTTCCTCCTGATGTCCATCCTGAACTTCCCCTGGCAGAGCTTGAGGCTGCATCCTCTTGTCTTGTCTCTAAACCAGTGTTTTTAAAAATGCTCTTGAAAGTCACTGTTTTGTACTAGGCTCTAGAGGCATGATGGTGACTTTGCCTATTCAAGCAATTTTCATCAGCAGATTTGCTTCCTATGTATTGTTACTCGGTTAAAACTGGGTTTGTTATTTACCTAAAATATTGAAGCTAACTTCTGGGTTCAGCCTTGTTTCTGAGCTTTTCATGAGAAACCAGGGAAAGTAGATTGTAATGTGATTCTTCCATGACCATCTGCAATTGCTATCTTGAATGCTTCTCTATGAAGTTTATTTAGGCCTCTAGCAATAAGAAACATATTCTACTGAATCTTTTGAATCTACTAAATCCTCCTGAATCTTCTAATGATTACACCTCCACTGTCTCTCATTATCACTCTTATACTTCTGATAGCCTACTGTATGTTAATAGCTTAGTGCTTTACACACTTTGTCCTTGCCTCCTTCAGTAAAATTTCCTTTTGACTCAACCCATTATTCTTTGCCTCCTAATCCTACATGTCTAACCTTTTCTTTTTTTGTGAGTGTGTTTGTGTAACTTTCTTTTTCCAGGAGAAAATGACTGTATTTTTTGGGTTAGTTGCCATTTTGACACCAAAATTTCCTGAAAATATGATATATTTCCTGCCTGCCCCCTCCCTGGGGTTTAAACCTGCACTCAAGGTTTATAGAAGTTAGACTGTTATAGACTGTTATTTTGAAATGAAGACAAAATGGAATAAGCCATTTGGAAAAACTAAACTTTCTCTTTGTGTGTAGTTATCAGTGAGTATACTGGAAAAAGTTCAGGAAACAAAAGGTCATGTTTTGTTTCCTACAATCTAGGTTTTGCTCTTTATTTAATCTCCAGTGTAAATTATTTTCAAACCTGACTATTTCTTTGAAGTAATAAAATGAGGGGTCTTCTAGGCTTTAAGTTAATATATGGCTGAATAATACTTATTATCACTAAAGTAGCCTAAGAATTGGATTATTTTAGACAACAACAGTTAAAAAAGAGGGAACATATCTCTAAGCCCGCTAGGCCAAAGTTTAGTTTCCTGATGTAATGTTGCCTCGAAAAAGAGATTTGATGAAGACCAGCACCATTCACACGAATGATGAGGAGAAAGCTTGTTAAGAAAATTCTGAAACTTTTTTTTTTTTTTTTAAACGAAAATTGCCGCCCTCAATGGTTATTTTCCTGTCCCGCTCTTTTGTGTCTTTCAAAGACAAAAGTACTAAATGTGTGAGCGAACAGCACCATCTAGCGAGTCCTGCCACCCCGGTGGCCTGTGCTGGGGGGCATTTGCTTTTATCTTCCCGCGGAGCCGCACTCCTGGAACCACACCCGCGCCTCTCCTGCTGGTGCTGCACTCCAGTTCCCCTTGGCTTGGGATAGGGCCTAATGCAAATGACAGAGTGCAGATCCCGCAGTCAATCTGGAAAGCATTGCGCAGAAATTTAGTGCATGACTTTTCTACAGCTTGGGGGTGAGTTCAGGGTCTTCAAGAATTCACTGAGTTATTTAATTGTTCTAAAAACTATTCTGATGATGTATCAATTAAAAGCGTCCTTTTCAAATGTTCCCCATTTGAGAATGCTCTTGATTATCTCCTGCAGTGCATTTATGAATATTAACAGGAATCTTCAGCAATGGTCTTTCTTTCAAAGAAAACTTTTTCCACTGTGAGTCACTCACCCTTCTGATCTCATACAGTGCCTGAAATGTAGATGATTTTTGCAAGAATTTAAGTTAAAGCTACTTTAAGTGGTTCAGCCAAGAATTATGGAAAAACTGAGAAAGTTTATATCTGAAGGCAGCCAGACATCAAAACAGGTGCTCAATAATTTACTTTTTGTGAGTTATATGATAGTTTTAGTGCAAAACCAAGAGATTTATAAACAGAAAGAAGTTTCAAAATTTTTTCCTTTCTAGAAAAAGTATGTTTATTATGTGGCCTTTTTACTCAATGTTGTCTACATTATGTGTCAATATTCCATTTTCTACTTTTGAGATTACTGGATAACGCATAACATGAGTCCACCAGGTATGAGTATTTGTGAGATCCTGATACGAAACCTGTATCTTAATTTGTGATTGGGATGTCTGATTTATGAAGGAGGCTATAAAAGTTAAGGTAAAGAATTCATAGAATCAGAATCATGGAAAAGTTGGAGGGGGCCTTAAAGACCATCTATATCCAACCCTCAAGACAGGGGCATCTTCCACTAGATTAGATTGCTCAGGGCCCCATTCCAACCTACTTGAACACTTCTGGGGATGGGGCATTCACATCTTCTCTGGGCAACCTTTTCCAGTGTCTCACCACCCTCACAGTAAAGAATTTCTTACTTAAGAACAGATATACTTAATAGTGTGAAGCTCTTAACCTGTCTCCCATTAAATGTCTGTCTCAGATTTCTTCATATGCACAGATGCACTTAGTTTTGGTATTGCTTCCTTGCTTCCTTGATTTGTTTCCTTCCTTCCTCCCCTTATTACTAAAGATGAAGGAGTATGATAGCGGCAGAACATGTTGACAGACTGAACCACTGGATGTAAAACTGCATAAAAATCTTACAGCAATATTAAGCTGGAAACATAAAGCTTGCATAGCCAAGTGAAACCTCACTTGAAAATGGAGAAAGAGAAGTGACAGTGTTGTGGTTCCACCCCAGGCAGCTGCTTGCTCATTCCCTGCCAGCAGAGAGAGAATCAGAAAAGTAAAAGAGAGAAAATTTGTGACAAGATAAAGATGGTTTAATAGGGAAAACAAAATCCATGTACACAAACAAAGCAAAAAAAGAAATTATTTCACTACTTCCCACAGGCAGGCAGGTGTTCAGCCATGTCCATGTAGGGCTCCATCATGTGTAACTCTTGCTTGAGAGGACAAATGTCACTCCAAGTGTTACCCCCTTTCTGCTTCTTCCCTCCAGCTTTATCTACTAAGTATGAAGTCACATGGTCTGGAATATCCCTTTGGTCTCTTTGGACAGGGATCACCTGTCCCAGCTGTGTCTCCTTTCAACATTCCAGGCACCCCCAACTTTCTTCTCAGTGTGGAAGTACAAACAGTGGAAAAGGCCTTGGCTCTGTGTAAGCCCAGCTCAGCAATAACAAAAATATTTCTGTTATCATCCCTGTTTTCGGACCAAATTCGAAACAGAGCCCCACACCAGCCACTGTGAAGGAAAGGAAATTAACTCTACCCTAGCTGAAACCAGCACACATAGTCCTAAAGCCGATATAGAAATACATACAGTGGTGGTTGGTATTAGCAAGAAGTGCTACTCATTGAATACTTGAAATTATATGTGGAAATGACTACATCTTACATTCTGAAAATTCAGTGCAAGCTCTTCATTAGAATTCTTTATGGGTGGGGGAGGGAAATGTTTGTGTGATTTTCTTATTTGGCTTTTGCATTTTCAAAAGGACTCCACACTCCTTGGCTCAAAAGAGCCCCAAACTCACTTTTAGATTCTTTAGGACCAAAGGTACCTGAACAACATTTTATAAATTACACTTTCTTGAAGGAGATGGATAGAAGAGGGGTGAAAAATCTCAATTTTGCCATTAATGTGCTGAGGTGTTCTACCTCACCTTCTTTTTACCTATATCTATCTGTTTTCTGAACTCATGACTTTTGAATGCTTCTGCAGTGTTTGACTTTATTTTCTAATCTGGAGCCAAATTTTTCTGCCCAATTTCTCTATGCAGTGAGTAGTTGTGCCTCTTGCCTTCAGATAGACACAAAGTCCATAGTCAGGGTTCTGGATAGCTAGAATTAGTGATTGACCATATTTGCATCATATTTAAACTAGATGTTTTGTGCTTTTGCTTATAAGAACAAGCTTTGTGGTCTTGAGAAACAGTACTGTAGAAATTAAATATTGAGCGGGCTTAAGCTCTGTTTCATCATAAGTGCTAAATTTCATAATTAAGTTACATAGATACAGAACCAAGTATCTTTTTAGTGGACATTATGTGTCCTGTCATGGCTCCCTTGACCTTGACACAGCAAGAGTTTGAGGCTGGAAGAAACTTTGCTTCAAATTTTCCAAATCTGACTATTAGTATATTCTTTTCCTGTGTTAAATTGCATCCTTATTCTTGTAGGTTTCCTTCTTCAAGCAGCTTTTTGTCTTGTAAGAGGTTGCAGTTCTTTTGCCACTGAAGAAGAGAATATCTAGTATCCTCTTGATTTTTTTTTTTTTCCTGAGGAAAGTAGTTCTTCAGATGTTTCAGTGTTAAAAGTAAAGTCTCATCCACTGTATCTTTCATTGTTGTTGTTATGGTAACAACTGGATGAACTAGTGTGTGCTAGGAAAGACTTGGAGGTGTTTTGATGTTTGATTTTATTGTATGAAGCCTTTGTGTGCAGGAAGGCAGAAGGGTATCAGCACACATCTTTCAGCAAGGACACCATTGGCAGGAAGGAACTATTAATTTTGGTAATGCTATCAATGTTACTTATTGAATGGACTTCATTGTAGTAAACACAAAATTCTTCCCTCATCTGCCAGTCGATCAAAATGCAGGCAATTGTGTGCTGTTGGCAAATTGGCCTTTCAGCTCATCCCAAACCATGGAAATTGAATCCAAAGTGTGCAGATGGTGGTATATAATCTCCAGGGCCTGTTATAAAGCTAAATAAAACTGCTAGCTGAACATGCCTCTGTTCACTTATCATCAGAGGAGCTTCAGCTGGTATATGAAATTCATGATGCCTTGCTTTTATTCCAGGGTTCAGAATACCTAGTCTTTAAGAGGTTAAAGAGTATGTTGAAATGTGCAAGGGGTGTAGTGAAGAAAGCAAAGCTGTCCTGGCCTGTGTTGCTTATAATGAGGGTACACAGCAAAGGCTGCACTGAGTCCTGTGTTGCTTTTTGATTTTGGGCTATGCAGTATCAAAAATGCATGCCTACCCTGTGAGGCTTCAGCTTTTATTCTTGATATCTCATTCAGTCTCTGTATAGTTGTTTTGGTTCTTTAGATAAAAAATGTACTCTTGCTGTACTTAACAAAGCAATAGTCCCTTCAATATCACATATAGAGTTAGAAATGTCATTCTAAACTGAACTAATGGCTGGCTACACCTGTAAAATGTTTCTGTATCTGAAAATACAGTTAATACTGACAAATAAAAGGTAAAGAAATTTAAAGAAGGTTTTTTTTTTAATAGTCTGCACTAATGTATGGTTTGTGTAATTGAAATACATTTTATTTTCAATCAGATAGTTCAATACCTTGGATAATCAAGAATGGGATTTCATTTTATTAGAAATTAGAGTGCAAACAGCTGAGGCTTGCTAGCAAAGTACTGTTCTCATTTGTGAATCTTTATATTTCTAGGACATGATATCAACAAAATAAAAGAAGACAGTAGGAGAACACATACATAGCTGCATACCCTAAACCACAGGAACAATCTGTAAATTTCTGGGTTGACCTAATCAGGTGCCTAAGTGCTGTAACTTTGAGTATGTCACTTTAGGTAAGTTCACAGGGTGGAGGGCTGTCCTTGTAAACATGCAGAGGAAATGACTGTTGCAAAAAGATGCAGAGATCCTAAAAGTCTGTTGGGCCCCTTGCCTTGGTGCACTGTTGGGAAAATATGAGGGCAAGAAGTTGGGCCACCTTGTGCACCAGTTACAGGGCTGCACTTGTGCCACATCAGAACTGCAACTTCCAGACACTTCAAATTGTACCTCAGGTGATGCGGGATTAAAAAAAAGGCTGATATCCATGAATGGATACTGATAGGAGATTAGCTCTTTTGGTCAGAACATGGTGTTAATAACATCAAGGTTTGTGGGTGCAATCCCTGTATGGGCCATTTACTTATAAGCTGGCCTTGATGATCCTTGTAGGGTCCCTTTCAACGCAGAATATGTATGTGAGATAAGAGGGTCTATGCTAGTTTCTGGGGAATCCACAAACCTCTGTGTGCATATGAATCTAGGAAGGGTTGTGTGTTTGTGTGTGTATGTCTCTGTTCGAAAGGTAAAGTCATCCGCTTCACCAGAGCAGTTCTCTTAACAAAGGGGATGGATTCTGTTGGTACTGTGGTAATTAGTGCATGTTTGGAAATGCTTTTCTTCCTTGAGGAACGCTAGACCAGCTTTACAAAGTGCTTTCTTGTCGCATTCTGGAGAGACAGGAGAAGCTGAATCTTTCAGCTGAAGGGACTCATCTTGGGCAGAAGCAGATTATGTTTTTCCTGCAGATGGCTCCCATTCAAAATATCTTGTCAGGGTTAGAGCAGAGTGATTCCTAGCCACAGGCATTTCTCTGGGCAGCTGGGCTTGGTCCTGCCAGACAGCAAATGCCCAGGAACTGGCACTGGCTGGCTGCAGGTTCCGAGGTGAAATTTTCAAATGTCACCATGATGCTCCATAGTGGTGACATTGCAGCCTGGAGCTTGTGTCCTAGCATGCTGCAGCAGCAAGAGGGGAAGATGACAAAGAACAGTTATCACTTTTCATTTCCAGAGTTGCAGGTGTTTGGACTCAGGAGCTGGGCAGTAAATCCAACTGTTGTGAAAGGCTGTAGGCAATGTCAGGGCAGTGCAGAGTCCTGCTGTCTGTAAGAGATATTGGCCAGGGACAAAGAGGGGATATTGCAGCATTAAGTCTCAAGTGCCTCACTGTGAAAGTTAACCATTTGGGCACCCTTCCCTCATGCAGAAGTGTCTTTGTCATTTT
Organism: Phainopepla nitens; assembly: GCA_013400175.1. Lineage (NCBI taxonomy): Eukaryota > Metazoa > Chordata > Aves > Passeriformes > Bombycillidae > Phainopepla > Phainopepla nitens. The sequence continues at coordinate 26,026 of VXBQ01002494.1, forward strand.
TGCTGAAGTGATGACTTTGAGAGTCCTGCTTGAGAGCCTCTTGAGCCAGAGTTGTGATGGACAGGTCTTCAGCCAGTGCCCAGCCTGCTGGGGCTGTGGAGTGGCTCCTAGCCTGGACACTGGAATTTATGCTGCACGGGCAATTCAGACTAGAAGGAGCATCTGGGATTTGGGCATGCAGTGGCCCTGGCATGGCCAGAGAAGGGGCTGCTGCCAGAAGGAACAACCATGGGAAACAATGTGTACCTAAAGGGAAGCAGGACAGCCCCAGAGGCTTGCAGAGCTGCTCTGCCTGACCGCAGGCATAGAAAGGTGTGAAGACTCAGCTGTGATGTGCAATGGCTCCAGTTCCTTCTCCTTGAAGCTTACCACAGTTCTTTGATTTCAGCAGCATTCCTGTAGTCCTGTAGTCCTGTGATACTCCCAGATTTCAACTGCCTCCCCATATCTGCTCTATAGGAGCTGGAATGAAACCATTAAGTGCATTTTGCTAACAATCCAAATGGAAGGAATGCAATGTCTGTCTCAAGTTTCTTTGCATGGGATCCTATGCTTTCATTTTATATTTAAAATTCATAAAGCAAGTTGACAAAATCTGTTATGTCTTATAAACAGTTTAAATTCAGAACTCCCTACAGGAGAACTCAATTTGTTATCATTTTGGACCATTCACACATGCAGAAACATATATACACCTGTACATTCTTTGACATAATCTTGAAGTTTTTTCTGACAGTCTACATTTTTTTTCTGACAGCTGCTACTTCATGAACAAGTCCTAATGCTGTGTTGAAACTTATTACTTCATAACCATAATTTTAATAACCATATTAAGCCTCAGTAGCTCTCAAATGATCTCCCAATGACTTGCATCTGTATTATATTATTTCATTATTCTGTGCAGTGTCTGTTTTGCTACATAGTATTTTCAAATACTTTTCCCAAATTAGTATTGTAACAGACTCTTGATTCAAAAAAGTGACTTTAAAACTTTGTGCTATTTTTTTCTGAAGATATCACAGGAAAGTGAAGGTGAAAAGTTGGGTTCCAAAATGGGAGAACTACAGTTTGTTGCAAAAATATGGAGTCGTTCCCTAGCATTTATGAAGCACCAGTTGAATAAATCTTGATCGTGATATTCAAGTGCTTTTAAAACTGCAGGTGCTACAAAACATGAGACAGAAAAAGGCCTGTCAGTGTTCACAGCATGAGTGGTATCTCTCTGTCAAGCAGCACAATACTCAATTAGCAGGTACAGAAAAATGAAAGATGTTGAATGGTAGTAGCTTCACTGTCTTGCTTTCTGGGGAGGCAGTGCTCTCCTCAGGAGCAGTTTGTGTCCCTTCTTGAGTGTTTGTGGGCTGATTTCTTGACTGCTGCTGCAGTAGAGCTGCAGATCACAGGCAACTGAGGTGTGAAAGCTTGCTTTTTGTAGCTTAGAAGTGTCTGAAATCAAAACTGCATAAACCATCTTATTTCTGAATAATTACTGCATACCATACATGGTAGTGTGCTAGGACATGCAATAACAATTAGGAAAAAAGATTAGAAAATTAAAACATGGTTGACCCTGCAAATATAAATAGTGATATAGTAAAATAATATAGTATAAATAGTAATAGTATTATATAAATATATAATAGCAAATATTGCAGGTTTTCAGGATGCATTTGCTGTAGTGACATGGTATATCTGAGGGGCTTCCTACTCTGCAATGGCTTTCAGTTACAAGAAAGGATCTGTTCTGTAGAGTCAGAGTCACTTTATATGTAATCATAGGATCTTGAAGAATTTGGTGTTCTTTGCAAAAATTAAACTTGGAGGATATGATTTTACTGATCAGGTGGAGCTGCAGCAAAACTTAAGCAGCTGATTTCATTTGCAACATGTATTCAAGAAAAGAAAAGATACTGAATGAAAACTCTGAAAAGCCATATATGCTTCAAAAACCAGTTACAACCTGGCAGATAGTGGGTTTGGTGCATTTCTAAAAGTAGATAGTGCCTGAAACTGTAGAGATGATTTGAGGATTTGGAATACTACAGTCAAAGAAACTGTAGTGTATGAACATGTGGAGATCTAAGCTGTTGTCCAGAAAAAAAATTGTATTGGGCCTTACAATTAGCCAAAGAGATACACCTTTACCTACAGGGTGAAAAAAAGTTTACATCAGTACTTACATTTGCAAACCTTAGCAGAGTTTGCCTAATATGGAAAAAAACCCAGGGACTACAGTACAACTGTCATAAGGTTACTCTTTAAGTGTAACGGGAATTTCTCACGCTTAATGTAGTGTGTAATATACTGAGTTTTTAACATTTTTGTTTGTTTGTTTGTTTGTTTGTTTGGGCTTTTAGTTGGTTGGTTTTTATTTTAATATCAGCTGTACATCTTCTAGTGTCCTGACAGAATAGTAGTTTTAGTAATACTGTGAGAATCCACTGACACAAAAGAAAAGTTTATTTGTTTCCAGAGAACAATTTTATATCCTATGAGGCAAGCAAGACTTAACTCTAATGATCAAATAGGGAATTGGGACAGATGTTACATGAAAAAACCCTAGGCAAGATAACACCTGTTACTAGATAAATATGTAAATGTGCCTGATGACTTTCAGAGAACACTTGTAAGATACAGTCTGACAACATCTGCCTGTGGTAAAGAAGAACTCAGCCAGGGCAGTAGCAGAAATAAAAGTACAAAAGCTAAAAGCTAAGTGGCTTAATTTCTTTAAAAAGAAGACCAACAAAACAAAAAAACACATGAAACCAAATCCCCCCAAAAATCAGTAGAAAATCCCAGTACCTGGAACGGATTCTCCGAGACAGAATATGTCAAGAGTGTGGGAGAAGGCCATAGACTCTTCATTAGGTGTGGAACAAAACTTGTACAGTTTCCATTTCCTGCAAAGGAGAAATGTGAAAATTGTGAGAAGAGAGCCTAATTATGAATATTTTTTAAGTTTAGGAAACTTCTCTCAACTTCCAGGATAAAGTGTAAGGGTAGAGGACAAAAGACAGAAACATTCACACAATACATTTCTGTTGTGGAACTTTTTTTCCAAAGCAGGTTGTTTTGTTTAAGAAACAATTAAATCCTTGAAAGATGCCGCTTGATTTGACTTGAGCATAAGACTAGAATCTGCAAGGTCTGGAGTGCCTTGCAATCATGCCACATTGAAATATTTTCCTCTGGCAGTAGTAGTACTGTTCACTGGTATCATGCCCTCAATTGTTTGAGTATAATTAATGAATTTAGTCTGTTTGGATATAGGCATTTGAAATAATTTGAGGCTGGGAGACAAATGCAGGGGAGCTGATCATTTCACAGTTTCTAGCATGCAACGTGGAGGCTTATGCTATGGAGTAGCATAAGGGGGTAGATGAATTATTCCCAAGCACTCTAAAAAGATGATTTGGGAATACTACAGCTTCCAGCAAGATATAACATATCTTCATGTGTAAGTAAATGGACAGTCTCTCAGAGGGTGTTCTTCCTACTGAATTTTGAACAGTCTGTATGTTTGCACAGTATACTGAACAGTAGTGATGTTAACAAGAAAATAGTAATAAACATTTGGAGTATGAGATCAAACCTTTCAAAGGTTTTCAGAAATTGAATGATATGTAGACAGGAGTATTTGGTGACTGATGACTGAGAAGAAAGGTCTTAAAACTATGATAGATGAAACTTGTCCTTGAGAATTTAATTTTCTTTGTACAAAGACTTACTGAAATTTTTATAGGTCACTCAAACCAAACTCCTGCAAACAAACCAAACCGAATGACCCAAAAACCACAGCTCCAAGCCAAAACCTTCATTAATTATTTGTATGTAACTTCTAACCCTGAGTATCCCAGTTCACATACATGTTGAGATCTCACAATTAAACTTCAGTAAATGGAAATTCTGTCCTGAAAACTTGAAATATCACACTGTACTGACTTGAAAAAAGTTTGTAATCCTAATGTTAACTTTGACTTCCATGCTTTCATTTATCATCAGTAAAAGCAAAGGAATCATAATGCTCCTTTACCTTGTGGAGTATTTGGAGGAGCACACTAGGACAATGTGATGGGTGACAAACACTCGACTGTCACACAGAAATTGGTGGGCCACAGCATCACAGAATATTGTGTTGGAAGGCACCTCTGAGGATCATCAAGCCCATTCTTGGCCCATACGGGGACTGTACCCACAACCTTGATGTTTTTAGCACCAGGGTCTAACAAGCTGAGCTAATCTCAGGGTCAGTATTCGGAATAAAGTGTGAGGAATATACTAAAATGTGAGTCTGTGCTGAGTAGAAAGAGCAACATTATAGTGCTGAGTACTTTCTAGTCAATGAGCATCAGCATCCCAAGCCACTCAGATGATCATCTTGTAGAAAGAAATTTGATTGTGTAATTAAGGCTACTGCTGCACGCAAGGTAGAAAAAACTTGTCCACCAGAGCCTCTTTGCTTCTATCACAAGTGATACAAACAAAAACCTGAATGGGTATGGGGAACTGAAAGAATATTTTCTTTTGCCAAATCTTAAATCCTCCCTAATGAAGTCTTAGATAAGAGGATCCAACTCTTTCCACTGTTGTGGGTATTTTTGCCTAAAGGTGCTATAAAAGGCTCTTCTAGAAGACAGAGGAATCCCCTTGAAGACTGCAACAGTCTCTTCTGGGATAGGAAAAGTGTGTGTACCCAGTGTGCCACAAGGAAGATAAACCCAAATTCTGAGTGCAATTATTCTTGTTTGCAAGAGATAGGAGAGATAATGAAATAGAGAGGAGGTGCTGCTATTTCTCTCTGCCTAACCTGCCTGTAAGAATGTCATATTAGCCCACAGTCTTCAAACTTACGCATGAATTATAGAAAAGTTTCTGGACAATATGTTTTTCTGTGTTGTTTCCCTGAATGAGGAAAGGCAGCAGTAAGGATAGCTGAAGAAAGGGGACGCGTGGTGATCCCAAGGAGGGAATCTGGCTTTCTAACACGGATTGGTGTTGTCTCTGGAGCACTCCAGGTGCTATCTCATATTCTAGGACTATTAGCTACACTGATGCTACAGCTTTTTGAGGTATTTTCTTCATGTGTTTTTGATTCCTTCTGAGATTGCAATTCAGTGAATGAGAACCATACATCAGCAAGGTAATGCTGATATCTGCTTGGCAGTTAATTCTGCACTCCAGAAAAATCAAAGTATTTTGCAGGGCAGCAAGCACCTCAAAACATTCTTAAGGATGAAGGAAACAGGCCCCATGCAATTCAGTTATCTTTAAGGTACTGCGAACCTATACTAGTAGCAAAAAATTAGTTTTACTGTTACCTGTGGCTCATAAGCTGTTATATTAGATTGTTTATGTTGTAATTTTTCACATGCTTTAATATCTACTTATCACTTTGAAATCATAGCCTGAAATGCAGTGAGGGACTTTAGTGCAACTTAATATAACTTCACATGAAATTTTTGAAAACCTATGATAGCTGTGAAGCCCAAGAGAAAAATTCTGATATATAGTCAAAACGGACTTATGATTCCTTAAAAAACACCAAAGTTCTAACGTCCAACCAACCTTCCCTTAAAATCTATATGGAAGAAAATAGTCTTAAAGCAAGAGTGAGTAATGTTAAGCATATTATCTTATTTATAACTATATAAGAACACAATGGACTTGTTTTCTGAAACTTTTATTGCTTTCAGTATAAAGAAAGGAATATAAACACTGAATTCCAGCTTGATTCTGACCACTATTAAGGAATTTAGGCCTACAGCTCAACTTTCTTACAAGAAAACATAGTTCCAATTTCTTCTGTGTTGTTCCTGCTCTTACAGTTGATCAGCCACCTTCATAACCCCTCAGATGGAGAACAAAATGTTTTTGGGTATAGAGAGCATTTTTTTTATTTTTATATTTGGTCTGTTTGACTGAGACTAATAGAAGAGGGAACCTGAAATTTCCCCCAGATCACAGTGTAATTATGCCATCTACTGCCGCATTTCTGATATCACATTTGAGTAGTCTGCCTAAGTGAGAAATACCACCATGGGCAATACATATCATTCTAGCAAAGACAATGGCTTGGCACGAGAAAGCATTGTTGTGCTTCAACTGATGTGTAGCTTTATGTCAGAAATGAACACTGATCAGGTGTCTTCTGTTTCTTTAACGGGCAGGAGACCAGCTCCTTTTAATGC
>VXBQ01002496.1:15786-26629 GCA_013400175.1 Phainopepla nitens
TGCAGCTTCATCCTCAGTGCCTGGCCCAGCTCCCCCGCCAAGTAGTCGAGGTGGTTGTTGGCCTCGAGTTTGTGCAGTTCCCGCCGGCGGGGCAGGGCCACGCTCACGATCTCCAGCAGGTAGGTGCCCGGCAGGATTTTCTTGCGGCCCAGGTGCAGGAAGCTGAGCCCCTCCTTGTGGTGGATGCGGAACAGCCCGTCCTCGTTGCCCTGCGAGATGGCGTAGCGCACGCGGTTCTCCAGCGGCTCCAGGGCCGGCAGCAGCTCCAGGATGTGCTCCTTGTGGGCCAGCTCCGACAGGTTCAGGGTCATGGACAGCGGCGCCTCCACGTCCATGCTGGCCAGGTTCACGGCGTGCTCCTGCCGAGGAGCGGGGGGAGGTCAGGGAGAGCGGGGAGAGCTCAGGGGCAGGGCAAGGTGCGGTTGCTTTAGGGAAGTTCAGCCCGAATCGACTCTGAGATGTAACAGCTGTGGGTTTCTTGGTGTCCTGGTTGTGCCTCTGGCACTGAACTCCCAGCACAGCCCCCACCTCTGGGAGGATCAATAACTTCAGGACCATTCCCCTTCCGAGCCCTAAAATGACCTCTCCTGCCCAGGGCTGTGAAATTCTCGGGACAGTTTTGGACACAGGCCAGAACTCCCTCCGAGGAACAGCACCATGGAATGGTTTGGGTTGAAAGGCACCTTAAAAACAGTCTTGTTCCAGCCCCTTGGGACATCTCCCACTATCCCAGGTTGCTCCAAGCCCTGTCCAGCCCAGCCTTGGACAATTCCAGGGAAGGGAAATCTGGGCTTTATTCTTTGGTTTCACAAGAAACGTTTGGGGAGGCCAAACCTGGGCAGATACGGATGAGCTGCTGGCTCTGCCTGGACTGAGGGAATGGGATCCACTATTCCTGAAGGGATCCAGCTCCTGCCTCGCTCCAGCCCCTCCAGGATGCCCTGGGTTCCTCACCTGGTGCCTCTCTGTGCCGTTGACGCTGCGCCGCTGCCGGCCCCTCTTGGGGTACCCGTTGATCTTGCACTCGTAGCAGGTCTCGGGGGACAGCAGGTTGTCCTCATCCTCCTCCTGGGGCGCAGGCAGGTAGGGACCCTTCCCAAATCCCAAGCCAGAAATGCAGTGGCTGGTGGCAGGAGAGCAGAGAGAGCCAGCTCAGGTCCCTGGATCCAATGGAAATGTCACCACGCCCGGGTTCTCTGCGTGGGTGTGGGACACGGCACAGGACGTGCCTCACAGACACCACAGCAAGGTGGTTTCATTAATTAACGGGTTAATTAATCTCCATTCTGCACTGCACCAGCCCTGCAGGCTGCACCCAGCTAGAACCCAGGATGGATCCCAGTCACGAGTTACCACATTTTATAAGTTTTGGTTCATCCACATTTTGGGTTCAATTATCCAATTACAGTTCCAGGTAATGCAGCCTCAACCCCCCCGGCTTTTTCCCTTCTCTCTGCTCTGTTTGTGCTTTTTGGGCAGGGTTGTCCTTGATTCCCCAGCTGGGAAGGGATTGCTTTGTCCAGCTGCCCTGTGGAGAGAACCCACTAACACCTAACAGGAAGTTTCCCTAGCAGCAGAGAATCTGAAAAGCACAAAACCTAAAACCCCCAGGCACCACTGGGTGTACCCACAGAGCCCCTGCTGGCCCAGGTGGGGTCAGGGGTGTGGGGCAGGGGATGCTGCTTGCTCCAGGAGAAGCCGAGCCCTCCTTGTCCCACATCCCCCCCCAGTTCCAGGCTGGGGACGCCCCGCTGGCCCTCCTTACCCCTGTCCTGCCCGGAAGTAGCCCCCGGGGCAGCCGCACAGGTAGCCCCCGTCCGTGTTGGAGCAGCCGTAGCTGCAGGGGCTGCCCCCGGCCGAGCACTCGTCCACGTCCTGGCAGCCCCCGAAGGCCTGGTCGAAGTCGAAGCCCGAGGGACAGACGCACTTGAAGCTGCCCAGGGTGTTGTAGCAGGAGGCAGAGCCGCAGGCAGAGGGGCTGGAGCACTCGTTCTCATCTGCACGGAGTGGTGCCATGGTGGCATGGTGGCATGGTGGCATCACGGAGTCATGGGATGGCCCCCACAGGTACAGGGTGCATCCCGCAGTACAGAATGCACCCCGTAGGTGTGGGACACCCCCCAGGCGTGGAGCACCCTCCCCAGGTGTGGAGCACGCCCACAGGTGTGGGACAACTCCCCCAGGTGTGGGACACCCCCCCAGGTGTGGAGCACCTCCCCCAGGTGTGGGACAACTCCCCCAGGTGTGGAGCACCTCCCCCAGGGGTGGGACAGCCCCCCAGGTGTGGAGCACCTCCCCCAGGTGTGGGACAGACCCCCAGGTGTGTCCCCACTCACCCACGCACTGGTTCCACTGGTAGTGCTGCACGTAGCCCTGGGGGCAGCCGCAGCGGTAGCCCCCCAGCACGTTCTGGCAGCCGTGCTGGCACCGGTGGTTCCCGTCACACTCGTCCACATCTGCACCCAGGGGACACACGGGGAGGTGAGGCACTGTCCCTGCCCCTGCTGCGGGCTCAGGGACCCCCTGGCCCCCTCCAGGCTGCTCCTGTGGGTGGGGGCTGCTGTGCCTCACCCTGGCTCTGCAGGGACACCTGCAACTCTGGAGCTGAGGGACACCCTGGCCCCTGGACCGAGGGACACCCCCGGACTGAGGGACACCCCCGGACTGAGGGACACCCCCAGCCCCCTGACATCCCTGCTGGGTGCTCCCTGACTCCAGCTGAGGCCTGGGCTGCCACCAGCTCTGCTCTGCTTCAGGCTCAGATCTCTCCTGCTGGCATATGGGACCATTCCCTTCCCCAAGAACCATCCAGTCCAACCCCTGGCCCTGCCCAGACACCCCAACAATCCCACCCCGTGCCTGAGAGCGTTGTCCAAACACTCCTTGAGCTTCTCACGAGGACTGAGGCTCTCCAGAGCCCGGGAGTGCCCCGGGAATCGCTCCCCATGAAGCCCAGACCCACCTTCGCAGTTGAGCCCGGAGCTGTCCAGGGAAAATCCCTTCTGGCACTCGCAGTTGTAGCTGCCTGGGGTGTTCAGGCACTGCCCCTTGGCCCCACACAGGGAGGGCTGAGCTGTGCACTCGTTGTTGTCTGCAAAACACCAGGAGGGCTTTGTGGCCACCTACAAATCCATCTTGAAAGCCCATCCCTGGCCCCGTGGCCACCACGGATGGTGGGGCTGAGCCCAGGCTGGGCAGCAGGGGGACAACGCAGACACTGCCAGGGAGACTGGAGAGGGGCAGGGCTGCAGAGCCAGGGTTTGGGGCTGGGAAGCCTCTCCTGAGTCGGAGCTGCTCCGTGGGGATGTGCAGGGCAGGAATCCTGCACTCACCAATGCAGGACGAGTGGTGCTGGGTGAAGCCAGGGGGGCACTTGCAGTTGAAGCCCCCGATGACATTGACACAGAGGAACTGGCAGTTGTGCTGCTTGGTGGAACACTCGTCCAAGTCTGCAGGGATGGGGAAAAGGTCTCAGCTCATGCCACCGAGGTTGTGACACCTCAGTGTCCCCGTGGATGCACAGAGCCAGCCCCAGGAACAACAGCCCCGGAGTTCTCACAGGAGAACAAACCTGTCCCCACCTCAGGGAACCACGGACACATCTGGAAGATGCAGGGATGTTTCCCTGCCTCTCCAGCCATTCACACATCTCAGGCTCTCCCAGACCCTCAGGCCAGGCTCCTCACACCGTGGGGCCTCAGCCCTGGGGGAGGTGGGCACAGCCCCAGCCTGGCTGGTGACAATGCCAGGCACAGGGCACATCCAGCCCCAAGCTCCCTGGAGCTCAGGCCGTGCTGTGCAGTCTCCAGGAAAGGGCCAGGAGCATTTTTCCCTGATGAGACACATCTAGAGCGTGGAAGGGTGAGACCCTCGTGCACCAGCCCAGCGTGGCACCTTTCCCCACATCCTCCTGCTGACATTTCCCATGCCTGGCTGCCCTGTCCCCTCTGCCCCAGCTGTCAGGGGGAGGCAGCTCCCTGCTGCTCCTCCTGGCTCTGTACCTTTGCAGATCTTGCCGTCCTCCTGCAGGACGTAGCCCCGGGGGCAGGAGCACTGGTAGCTGCCCTCGGTGTTCTTGCAGATGAAGTTGCAGGGCTTTGGGGACTGGTTACACTCGTCCAGATCTGCACTCCAGGGAAAAAACACATCAGGTTGTGCTGCTGGGCAGGGTCCCCTCCACCCCTTGGACCTCCCAGCCCATTCAGGGGCTCCTGGACACAAGGTGATGCCAGGTTTTGTGGCTCAGGGGTGAGATATCCCCATGGATTCTGACATTTCTGAATAAACACCCCATGTTCACTCTCCAGGAAGGAGGTGAGCAGAGCCAAGGGCTCAGTTTGACCCAGCACAACACATGTGGGACAAATCCTGCACAGAGAGAGCTCTGTGATTCCAGAGGTGCCTTTTATGCCAACATCTGGATTCCCAGCATGGGTGGAACCAGCTGTGCTGCCCGGGGCGGTGGGCAGCTCCCAGATTTCAGCTCGGGATCCCAGTCCTCGCCTGTCCCTGCAGCTCCTGGGCTCAGGGAAGACAAGGAGCTGATTTTTAAGGAGCTGAAGGAGGACTCTGAGGCACAGAGGGCACGAACAGGGCGGAGTACGCAGCGCCCCGGCAGCTCCGGGGAGGAGCGCGGCTCCCCGAGGGAAGGGCGGCCCCCGGGTGGGGTCAAACCGGGGAGGGCAGCCCGGGGGAACCGTGCAGGGTGCCCGGCTCACCCTGGCACGCCGTGCCCGTGATGTCCGGGGTGTAGCCGAGCCGGCAGTGGCAGCGGAAGGAGCCGATGCTGTTGATGCACTGCCCGTTCCTGCACAGGTTGGGCAGCACCTTGCACTCGTCGATGTCTGTGGAGGGAAGGAGGGAGGGAGGGAGGGGAGGAGCCGTCAGTGCCAGAGCTGCCGTCCCCAGGTGCCAGGGCAGCTCACCCCCCCCCCAAAAAGTCATCTGGTGTGTGTTTTCAGATAACTCAAACAGGACAAGTGTCTCTGAGATATTCTGGCGCCGTGGTCTGGCAAAACATCCCCCTGTTAAAGTGGGAGCTGGAAAGATAAACTGGATTTCTGGCTGAACTTCCACAAGGCAGAAATCTTCTGCACGTTCCCTGGAAATGTGTGGGGCTTCTCCCCAGGGCAGGGATGGAGGCTGAGGGAAGGACTCTGTTAAATTATCATCATTTCCATCCTGAGTTCCATTTGGCTCCTGATCAATCCTATTCCTTTTGCCAGCTTTAGCACCTCGATATCTACACAGTTTATGTTCTGCTGTGATTACCAGCAGTTCATTTTACACTGTGTAATAAGTCATTCTGATTAAGATCTCTCATCTCTGATCTCCTTTGTTAACAAACATCTCATTTTGTAGAAGACCTGACCCGCCATCCTTAGACCTCGAAGGCTAGGGGGATTATTTAAAATTAAGCCAAAAATCCAAGGCAGGGCTGGTCTGAGGCTCCCCCTCACCCCAGGACAGCAGGGCAGACAGGATTCTCCAGAGCTCCAGTGCCAGGGAGCCCTGCAGAGGCTCCCTGTCTGCTCCAGGGGGATCATCCCCGTGCCCACCCCTGCGCCGCTCACCTCTGCCGTCCGTGGAGTACCCGGGGCCGTGGGGACACATCTTCTTGTAGTGGGCAGTGCCAGGCAGGGGGCACAGCTCGCACTGGGGGCCCCAGCTGCGCCCGCTGTTGCAGCAGCACTCGGACTTGGTGACCAGGTTGCGGTTGGTGGAGGACATCTGGCACATGGTCTGCAGCACCTCCGTGAAGCAGAAGCCCTGGCGGGTGTCTGGGCACAGAGAGGGGACACGAATCCAGGGCCTGAGGCAGTGCCAGCACCAGGGGGAACGGAGCAGGAGCTGCCAGGGCTGGCAGGGAGGGGGGGGGGTTTGGATAAAGGTGATGCTCCAGCAACTTTCCCACTCAGGAGCAAAGAATCCCAGAATGGCTTGGGTTGGAAGGAACTTAAATCCCACCCAGTGCCAGCCCTGCCATGGCAGGGACACCTCCCACTGTCCCAGGCTGCTCCAAGCCCCATCCAACCTGGCCTTGGACACGTCCAGGGATCCAGGGGCAGCCACAGCTGCTCTGGGCACCCTGGGCCAGGGCTTCCCCACCCTTCCAGGGAAAAATTCCTCCCCAGTATCCCCCCTGTCAGCAGGAAGCCATTCCCTGTGTCCTGTCCCGAATCCCTCTCTGAGCCCCCTTGAGCTCCCGGCGCTGCAGAGGGGGAAATGCTGCATCTTGGATGGGGCACTGCAGCCCGGGGTGAGGCCCTGCAGCCCGGGAGGGGAATGCTGCAGCCCGGGAGGGGAATGCTGCAGCCCGGGGTGGGGCATTACCGATGCACTCCGTGCCCGAGGGACTGACTTCGAAGCCCTCGTTGCAGTCACAGCGGTAACTCCCGGCCGTGTTCACGCAGCGCCCGTTGGGGCAGATCCCGGGCTTGGTCCGGCACTCGTTCTCATCTGCCAGGGAGCAGCACACACACCCTGCTGAGGCCAGGGACAAACCTTCCCGGCTTCCCTCTCCCTTTGGAATGCCCTCACAGAGCCCCTGAGGGTCCCTTCCCTGTCTTTGTGCAGCTGGGAGGAACCTCCACCCATCCCAGACCTCTCTCAGAGCAGGGTGGCCAGAATTCAGCTTCCCTGGCTTGCCCATGCCCCAGCTGCTGCTGGGATTGGATTGGATTGGATCGGGTTGGATTGGGTTGGAGCTGTCTCTGTCCTGTCTCTGGGTTGTTCATTCCTACCCATCCCAAAAGCAGCTCGGCACAGACTCAGAAAAACTTAGGGGGAAGGACACGTGGCCCAGGGCTGTGTACACACGGGTCCAGGGATGGACAGAGGTTTTGTGTGTCCTATTGGGACACCAGGAACTTGTGATATGTGGGAAAGCCCAAGGAGGAGGCTGAGGACGTAAAATAAAGAAGGATGAAAACCAAAGAAGGATGAAAGTCAAAGAAGGATGTAACCCAAAGCTCTGTGGATGATCCCTCAGAGGGGACACTGTCCCAGGCTGCTCCAAGCCCCATCCAACCTGGCCTTGGACACGTCCAGGGATCCAGGGGCAGCCACAGCTTCTCTGGGCACCTGTGCCAGGGCCTCCCCACCCTGCCACCTTCCTGTCAGCAGGAAGCCATTCCCTGTGTCTGCCCCAGCCTGCCCTGTACCTGTGCAGCCCTCGCCGTCGGGCCTGCGCTGCATGCCAGGAGGGCAGATGCACATGAAGGTGCCGATGAGGTTCTTGCAGAGCATCCCCCGGGACTCGCAGTCGTGCAGCCCCTCTGCACACTCATCCAGATCTGCAACGAGACCCATCAGAGCCCCTGCCAGCCCTGCCAGCCCCAGCTCTGCCACCCCTGCACTGCTCCACCCAGCCCCGCAGCCTGGGGCCAGGCACACAGGTTAAAAACTATCATGGAATGAGTTGGGCTGGAAGGGACTTTGAAACTCATCCAGTGCCAGCCCTGCCATGGCAGGGACACCTTCCACTGTCCCAGGGTGCTCCAAGCCCTGTCCAGCCTGGCCTTGGGCACTTCCAGGGCAGCCACAGCTTCTCTGGAAAACCTCCCCACCCTCCCAGGGAAGAATTCTTCTTCTCCCTACCAGCAGGATACCGAGGTGGGTGGTGGTGAGAAAAGCCAGCACAGAATTCCCACCTTCCCTGTACACTCCTGGGCAGGTGCAGGGGCTGGGGACAGTTTGGGCCATGCCCTGCTGGCTGCAGAAGGGGTTTTACCTCTGCACATCCTCCTGTCCTCCCGCAGGGCGTACCCAGAGGGGCAGGTGCACTCGTAGGAGCCGAAGGTGTTGATGCAGCGGAAGGCGCAGAGCAGGGGGTTCAGGGAGCACTCGTTGATGTCTGCAGGGAGGACAGGACAGAACTCACCTGGCTGCCCTCAGCAGGGAGGACAGGGCAGAACTCACCTGGCTGCCCTCAGCAGGGGCAGGACCCCCCCAAGGCACATCCACCCTCCCTGGGCATCCATCCCACCAGAGCTTTGTTCCACCAAGGCCTCTGCTGTGAGCTCCCCTTGCAGAGGGACAGAGCCCTGGAGTCCCAGCAGCTTTGATGGGAATGGGCTGCTGCTCCTCGGGGAGGCAGCTCCTGTGTTCATCCAGGGCTCCAGGCCTGCCCCTGGGCTCCAGAGGGAGCTGAAGGAGCCCAGTGTGGAGAGGAGCCTCATCCAGCTCTTCCACACCATCCACGGGGGGCTGGCCCAGGCAGGGAGCAGGGGGTCCCCCTGAGCCCAGGGTGGTGGGAATGAAGGAACTGTCCCCCAGAGCCCAGCGTGGTGGGAATGAAGGGACTGTCCCCCAGGTCATTACCTTCACAGGTCATCATGGGCCCTGGCTCAAAGCCCTCGTCGCAGGCGCACTCGAAGCCTCCCACCACGTTGGTGCAGGTGCCATTCCCACAGGGATTGCCAATGGAGCACTCGTCCGTGTCTGGGGAGCACAGCAGCGTGAGGAGGAGGAGGAGGATGGGGAAGGGCTGGGCTGGGCTCTGGCAGGCAGAGCACTCAGACTGTCCCAGCAGAACTGGGATAGAAGGGAAGGGAAGGGAAGGGGCGGGGGAGCAGTGATACCCCCCCCTGCACATGGACACTGAGCCATTGCCTCTGGAGTGAGGGGGAGGGAGCAGGAGGGAGCAGGGCACTCAGGCAGACCCCCCAGACCCCCCCAGACCCCCCAGAGCCTCACCCACGCAGTTGACCCCGGTGTAGTCCAGGTTGTAGCCGAAGGGGCACTCGCAGCGGAAGGAGCCGTCGGTGTTGATGCAGGCGCCGTTGATGCACACCCCCAGGTTCTCGGAGCACTCGTTCACGTCTGCAAAGGGAAAGTGAGGCTTCACTCAGCCAAAAACAGCCCTGTGCCCTCAGCACTGACAGGGGATGCTCAGGTGACCCTCAGGTGTTCCCTCTCCAGAGCTGAGGGTGAGCAGCCGGGGTTTGGGGGTGCCCAGCCCCGTGTCCCCCCAGGATCCCACCCTGCTCTCCAGCAGCCCAGGTCTGCTCCATTCCAGGCAAAAGCCCCCCAGCCCAAACTTCTGCTCATCCCTCCCCACAGCCTCACCTTCCCGGGTGTCACCCGGGCCCGGGATGGCCCCGTGGCCATATGGACACAGCTCTTGGAAGGCAACTGGAAGAGAGCAGAGAAGTGGGATGTGCTGAGGGGATTCTGCTCCCAGCACTGAAATGGGCTTTGGAGGCTTCTGGAAGTCCCGTGGGGACACCCACATCCCTCCATGGGGACACCCCCAGCCCTGCTCCCATGGGGACACACCCACTGCTCCCATGGGGACAAATCCATCCCTCTCTCTGGGAACACCCCCACCACTGCTCCCATGGGGACACCCCCATCCCTCTCTCTGGGAATACCCCCACCACTGCTCCCATGGGGACGAATCCATCCCTCTCTCTGGGAACACCCCCACCACTGTTCCCATGGGGACACCCCCATCCCTCTCCCCAGGGACACCCCCNCCCCAGGGACACCCCCACCTCTCCCCAGGGACACCCTGCCCCTCTCCCGTTCCTACCGTTCCCCTCCTGCGGGCACAGCTCGCAGGGGTCTCCCCATCCCTCCCCGGGCATTTTGCTGCAGCAGCACCGAGCCTTGGTGGTGTTGAAGGCCTTGGGCACGGAGCACTTCCCGTTGTCGAAGCGAGTGAAGCAGAAGCTCTGGCGGGTGTCTGGGGGAGGATGGGGACGTGCCCAGGTCAGGGAGGCTCCCGGGAATTGGGCTCCCTCCCGCCCCGGAGCGGCCGCACTGACCGAAGCAGCGGCGGCCGTTGTCGGACAGCACGAAGCCGGGGGGACACACGCACTGGAAGCTGCCGGGGGTGTTGGTGCACGTCCCGAAGAGGCAGATGTTGGGCTCCTCTTCGCACTCGTTGATGTCTGGGAGCAGCCAGAGGTCATTGGAATGGGTGAGGGGGGTGTTTGGGGGCTGGACACCACCCCTGTCCCACCCCTCAACCCTCCCACGGGGAAATCGGGCACAGCAGCACCCCTGAGCCCCCTGAGCCCCCAGAGGTGCCCTTGCCTGGCTCCCAGCGGGGATTTGGGGGTGGTGGCAGCACCCCTGATCCCCCTGAGCCCCCAGAGGTGGCCTTGCCTGGCTCCCAGCAGGGATTTGGGGGTGGTGGCAGCACCCCTGATCCCCCT
This sequence comes from Phainopepla nitens, assembly GCA_013400175.1. NCBI lineage: Eukaryota > Metazoa > Chordata > Aves > Passeriformes > Bombycillidae > Phainopepla > Phainopepla nitens. Next base: position 25,950 of record VXBQ01002496.1, read on the forward strand.
GAGCTGGCCCTGCCAGGCTCCCAGCGGGGATTTGGGGCTGGGGGTGTCCCTGGGGTGCCCCAGTCCCCTCAGGAAGGACAGGTTGGGGTGTGCAGGAGCCGTGCTGGGATCAGGGGGGCCCGGGGCCAGCCGTACCGATGCAGTTGTCGTTCTGCACCTCGTAGCCAGGGGGGCAGATGCAGCGGAAGGAGCCCTCCAGGTTCTGGCAGGTGCCCGGGGAGCAGGTCCCGGGCAGGCTCACGCACTCGTTGATGTCTGCAGAGGGGAAAACGGCCGGGGTGGGGTCTGGGCTCTGCTCCGAGCACCTGGGGCTGCACCCAAAGGTGCCAGGGAACAGGGGAGACATTTCCAGGATGGTTCCCAGGGCACCCCTGGCACGACTTTAGGACACGGACAGGACATTTCTCCCCCTGCCTGCAGGTGCCAGCACGTGGAGGGGACAGGCCTGAGGGACATGGGGACAGCGAGGGGCCAGTCCCGCTCTCTGTGGGCAACTCAACGACCAGGCTTGGCTTCCTGGGGACTTGTGGAGAATCCCACTGCTTGGGGACAGCACCAGCCAGGCCAGAGGAGCCTGGGCAGTGGAATGGACACTGCAGTGGACCCTGGGCAGTGGAGTGGACCCTGGACAGTGGAGTGGACAGTGGAGTGGACCCTGGACAGTGGAGTGGACCCTGGAC
>VXBQ01002496.1:36099-61965 GCA_013400175.1 Phainopepla nitens
GCAGGTGCCATCCCTGTCCCCAGCCCCTGGGGCAGGTGCCATCCCTGTCCCCAGCCCCTGGGGCAGGTGCCACCCTGTGCCCAGCCCCTGGTACCCTCGCAGATCCGGGTGTCCTCGTTGAGGTAGTAGCCCAGGGGACACTCGCACTGGAAGCTGCCGAAGGTGTTGACGCAGTTCCCGCCCTGGCACAGCCCTGGCAGCTCCTGGCACTCATCGATGTCTGAGGAGGGACGGCAGGGGGACACTTTCACTGCCTGTGCCACCCCCACAGCTCCAGAGAGCTCAGCCCACCNGGGGCTGTGCAGGCTCCCGAGGGCCAGGAGGGGTGGGGAGAGCCAGGAGAGTCCCAGCAGGAGCTGCCAATGGGGATGTGCCCGGGGCTCGGGTGGAGCAGCTCGATTGCCTGCTATCCCACAACCTGCCCTCCCTTCAGGGGGGCATTCCACATTCCCACTGCACTGGGAATGAAGGATCCCAGCCAGGATTCCCCACACAAACAGCCTGGATCCCCCAGACACAACAGCCTGGATCCCTCAACCCCTTTCACCTCTGCCCTGCCCTGGCTGCAGCAGCACATCCTGAACTCAGCACCTCCAGTCTGGGTTGAGGATCCCTGGGGAAGCGTCCCTGCCCCTGTCCCCTCCTCCCCAGCCCGTCCCTCCCCAGTGTTCCCCACTCACTGGTGTTGGCTGGAGGGCAGAGCTCGCAGGGGTTGCCCCAGGCACGGCCCAGGGAGCAGCAGCAGGAGGCCCGGGTGACCCCCACGCCGATCTCAGCGCTGCAGGAGATGCCCCCGTCCCCTCGGTCCTGGGTGTCCAGGAAGCAATTCCCAACCCGGGTATCTGCACAGAGACAGGGCTGCTGAGCAAAGCCTCCCCTGGAAAACTTGTGGCTGCAGGGGGAATGGAGTCATGGAACTGTGGAATGGTTTGGGGTGAAAGGGATCTTAAAGGGGATCCTGTCCCACACCCTGCCACGGGCTGCAAAGGAATGGGAAATCTTGCAGGGATGACGAAAAATTGTGGGTATACAGTTACCATTGTGGGTAACTGGGGCTCTGTGCTGGGAGCTGTATGGGATCATGGGATGATCCCAAATGGTTTGGGCTGAAGGGACCTGAAGGACCATCCTGACCATGGGCAGGGACACCTCCCACTGTCCCAGGCTGGCTTTGAGCACTCCCAGGGAATAAACAGCTCCAGAGCTGCCCTGGAGCAACCCTGCTGCAACAAGAGTGTGACAGTGACACAAGGGGGGCACACTCAGCAGGACATGGGTTCTGCTGCTGCTGCAGGGTTAAACCCCTGGGGGACAGGCAGGCAGGGACAGCCACCCTCGCTGTGTCCAGTTCCAGCTACACAGCACCACCAAGAAGGACCCCCGGGTCTGGGAGGTGCCACTCACCCACACAGCCCACCCCGGTGGGGTTCAGCTCGAAGTCCTGGGGGCAGTTGCACAGGTAGCTGCCAGGGGTGTTGACACAGAGCCCGTTGATGCAGTTCACAGGGTCTGCACACTCGTTGATGTCTGAAAGGATGGACAGATGGACACTGAAGATCAAGGTGAGCACTGCCAGGAAAGCCCAGCCCAGCCTGAGCTCTGTGCCCAGGTGAACCCCCACCCCACGGTGCCCCTCAGGTGAGGCAGAGCCCCTCCAGAACACACCCTGCCCTGTGCCACTCCCACCAGCCTGCCCAGGGGCAGAGCCACACCCCGCTGTCCCTCCGGGCCGCCCCCAGCAGCAAGGCCCTCACAGGGACGCTGGACTGGTTTTTGGCTGGGTGGGTGGGGCCAGCTGAGCCCAGCAGAGCCCAGAGCAGGCACGCAGAGCCCTGACCTGTGCAGTTGCCCCCGCTCCTGTCCAGCTCATATCCATCATCGCAGGCACAGCGGAACATCCCGGGCAGGTTCTGGCACGTGCCAAAGACACAGATGTTCTGGAAGGTGCATTCATCGATGTCTGCAAAACAGGGACAGCTGGGGACAGGCTGTGGCAGGGAGACAGGCTGCTCCTGCTCCCACCGCCTGCCCAGATGTGACCAACCCACCCCAGGATGGTCCTGGTGCCATTTGAGACCATCTCCTGGAGGAGCCGGACCACTCCAGCCTGTCCCACTCTCTCCCCTCACCCCTGCTCTCCTGGTTTTCCATTCTGCAGGAATCCAGGCCCAGCCCAACCTCTCTGAAGGCTGGGGACCAACTGCTGCCAGCGGCAGAGGTGGCACCTCAGGAGCCTGGCACCAGCAGGTGCTGGGGTCTGGCTCAGCGCTGGATCAGGAGGGGACAGCAGGGGACAGAGAAGGCCAGGAGGGAGTCAGGGGCCGGGCACTCACCCTGGCAGGCCTTGCTGTCCTCGGTGGGGTTGAAGCCCATCTCGCACTCGCAGCGGTACCCGCCGGGGGCGTTGAGGCACTGCCCGTTCTCACACAGGTTCACGTTGTCCGCGCACTCGTCCACGTCTGCCAGGAGGGACAGCGTCCACACAGGGCTGGGGGCTGCCCTCAGCCAGCCCAGGGGACCCCAGGAGCCTGTGCCCACCCACTGCTGCCAGGCTGCAATCCTGTCCCAGCCCCGAGCCTCCCTAACACCTGTGAGGAGGGGCTGGATCCCTGCTGGAGGTGTGTGGCACAGACCGGGCTGCCCTGTGCTTTGGGGAACCCCAGCCCCAGGCAGCACGGAGCAGGGCCGGTGGCTCAGAGGGGCCGGTCCCTGTCCCAGCTGCTGCTGGCAGCCCCGGGCTCACCTGAGCAGGAGAAGCCGTCGCCGTTGAAGCCGTCGCGGCAGGCGCAGCGGTACGAGCCGGGCGTGTTCACGCAGTTGGCATTCAGGTTGCACTTGTGCTCCTCGGTCGCACACTCGTCCAGGTCTGCCCGTGGACAAACCCTGTCAGTGCCTGGCCTGGCTAATCTGGAATGATCTGACCTTGTGCTCCTGGATGAGGTGGACGCACTTATCATGGAACCACAGAGTGGTTTGGGTGGGAAGGAGCTTCAGTTCCACGCCCAGGGACACCTTCCACTAGCCCAGGTTGCTCCGAGCCCCGTCCAGCCTGGCCTTGGACACCTTTTCTGGCCTTTGCCCTGGGCCTGAGCAGCTGCAGGGGCACACAAATGGCCCAGGAGACTGTCTGGGCACTTGGAGGCTCCAATACATCCCTGGGAGCCCCTATGGCCATGACCAGGACACTGCTAAGCCACTGACCATGTCCCCAAGAGCCACATCTACATTGTTTTAAATCCCTCCAGGGATGGTGACTGGACTTTCCATGAAGGAATTCCCCCAGTATCCAACCTGACCCTCCCCTGGCCCAGCCTGAGGCTGTTCCCTCTTGTCCTATTGTCCCCTGGGAGCAGAGCCCGACCTGGGGCTGTCCCCTCCTGTCAGAGAGCTATGCAGAGCCACAAGGTCCCTCCTGAGCCTCCTCTTCTCCAGGCTGAGCCCCTCCATCTCCGGGTGCTGCAGCCCAGCTTCCCCAGAGGGGTTCAGCAGAGGGTTCAGCCTGCCCTGGCTGAGCACTCACCGTTGCACTTGAGCCCGTCCCCGAGCCAGCCCGAGCGACACTTGCACTTGAAGCTGCCGGGGACGTTGATGCAGGACGCGTGCATGTCACAGTTGTGGGCCCCAATCTCACACTCGTCGATGTCTGCAGGGGAAGGACAAGCAGGGCTGGCACAGCTCAGCTCTCCCAGCACAGCAGGGCTGGCACAGCTCAGCTCTCCCAGCACAGCAGGGCTGAGCCTGGCACGAGCCCGCTACGGGCTTTGGCCACCTGGAGCTCACAGGACTTTGGGGAAGAGGCTGCCTGGGGTTGGACCCTGTAGCTGAGGAGTTCAGCCCTGGAAAATGTGCAGGAGGAAGGGCAGGCTCCTGGCGTGGCCATCACCTGGGCACAGGTGGGTTCCTGGCCCTCTGTGCCTGTCCAGCACACCCCACAGTGTACCCCACACAGCACCCTGGGATGGGGCTCTCTCCAGGGCAGCTCTGGGAGGGGTTTTCCATTTTTTCTCACTGGCTCCAGGTGTGCTGAGCTCCCACCTGTGCACCCCGTGGTTCCCTTCTTGACGAAGTAGCCCAGCTGGCAGTGGCAGATGAAGGAGCCCTTGGTGTTCTCACACTCGCCGTGCAGGCAGATGTTGGGGTTCAGGTCGCACTCGTTCACATCTGCATGGCAAAACCAACCATGGGACACCCCCAGGACCTTGGTGTGGCTCCGGGGACAGGATGAGGAGCTGGGACACGCCCAGGGCACGGCCAGGGCCTCACCAATGCAGGTCTTCATGTCCAGGGATGCCATGAAGCCGTCGAAGCAGAGGCAGCGGTACTCGCCAGGGATGTTGGTGCACTGCCCCCCGTCACAGATGTCGGGGTTATCCTCACACTCATCAATATCTGCAGAGAGGTGCCAAGGTGAGCACAGTGAACGCTGGAGCACGAGGGGGAGGAGGAAATCCCAAATTGTGAGCGGTGCAAAGCAAAATCATCCACCCAGGAAAATCCTTTCTCTGGAAGGGACTTAAAAATGAGACCCCTCATCCTGGGGCCAACTGTGGGGGACACAGAGGTCCCTGGGGCAGCACCTGCATGAGCCAAGGTGGCCACTGACCTGCACAGGACCTCTTGTCTGGCATCAGGGCGTAGCCTTCGCTGCAGCTGCACTCGTAGCTGCCCTCGGAGTTGGAGCAGTGGGTGTCACAGCCCCCGTTGGTGATGGTGCACTCGTCGATGTCTGGGGACAGCCACACAGTGGCCTGAGTTGGGAGGGACCCTCAGAGGTCCAGCCCAACCCCTGGCCCTGCACAGACGAGAGCCCAGGCAGCAGTTTGGGTGGGAGAAGAGGACACAAATCTCCCCCAGCCACAGGAAAACACCTCATTCCTTCTCCCCAGCGCCTGGCAGTGCCCTCACAGCCGGGGACAGTCCCTTGCCAGCAGCACAGGCATGGCTGTCACTCATCCAGGACATTCCCCTTTGCTTTACCCTCTGAACACAACACACACGAGCCCAGGAGGGCTCTGGGCTGATCCCAGGGTTCTGGAAGGAGCATTTGGAGGAGCACTCACCCACACAGCCCTGCCTGTCCGGCGTGGCCTGGAAGCCCGAGTCGCAGGAGCACTGGTAGGTGCCGATGACGTTGACGCAGCGCCCGTTGCGACAGAGGTTGTCACTCAGGGAGCACTCGTTGATGTCTGAGGGGACAAGAGCACTTGGAGCAGCCAGCCCTGTTCAGGCCATGCTCATCTGGCACCCACCCCTGGGTGTCCAAACTGGATTTGTCTCACTGGTCAAAGGGAGCAGCAAAACGAACGACATTAATGCAATGAAGCGCTGGGAATGAGCTTGGTCCCTCCTCCTGGGTGAGTTGGACCCACTTATCATGGGAGCACAGAAGGTTTTGGGTGGGAGAGACCTTGAGGATCATCCATGGGCAGGGACACGGGCAGGGACAGCTTCCCCTAGCCCAGACTGCTCCAAGCCCGCGGCCACTTCCAGGGACGGGAGGTACGGGGTGGGAAGGAGACACCCAGAGCCCTGCAGGAGCTCTCCCTGTGGGATTGCCCTGCTATGCCCCTCACCAATGCAGGTGTTGCCCTCGGCTGTCAGCTCGTGCCCGGGGGGGCAGATGCACTCGAAGCTGCCGTCGGTGTTCATGCAGATCCCGCCCCGGCACAGCAGCGGGTCCCGCTCGCACTCGTTGATGTCTGCAGGGGAAAAGGGAATTGGTCCCTTCAGAGGCCTCTCCACTGCAGGAACATCCCAGAATGGGGAATATCACACAGTAAACAGGGCAGGGAGCACAGGGTTTGGATCCCAGAACAGGGAGTATGACACAGGTAACAGGGCTGGGAGTGCAGGGCTTGGATCCCAGGACAGGGAATACCACACAGTTAATAGGGAAGGGAGTGCAGGGATTGGACCCAGAGGTCTCCTGGTTGGAATCTGAATGTTGGGAAATCTCAGCAGAACCCAAGAGCCCCTCAGTGACAGCAGAGAAAGGGACGGTGGTTGGATATATTTAAAAAAACTCATTTTCCTCTTGTGTTTATTTTCCTGACTCCAGCCTCAAAGTCAAGAATGGGTTATTTCCCCTGACTTGGATAAAACACTGATGAGATTTTCAGGGAAAGAGGGCTGGGATACACCTGAAAATGGGGGTGACAGGTGCCTGACACCCCCAGATCAGTGGGAGCCTGTTCCTGGTGAGTCCCAGGCTGCATTTTCACTGCTGGTGTTGTCCCCTGCCCCAGGCTGGAAAGAATTCCTCCCTCAGGAGGCTGTAGCCAAATTCTTTTGCCAAACACAGGTGGGAAGAAGTTAATCCTTAACCACAGGCAATGACAAAATGTCACCACCCCCTTTGGCGTGAGATGACTCAGCTCCCTGTCACCCAGGAAAAAAAAGGATAAAGTGGAATTGGACAAGTAACAGTGAGCATTAAATTTAAAAAAAAAGAACAGTGAAAAGAACAATGAAATTTATATCCTTCTATAAAGATTAGAAATCTGATTACTGCAAGAAAGCACCAGGTCATGGGTGAGGACTGTGACATTCCCAGTGTCCCAGAAATTGAGCAGGAGGAGGAGGATGATCAGTGGGAGCTGTGGAAACCCACACTACAAATTGTGTGGAAAAGACAAAGCCCCTGCTAGGGACAGTGATTTATTTTAAAGAGCACAGAGAATAAAACATGAAAAATAAATAAATGGTGTTGAATCATGGCTTGAAGTGGTTTGAAAGTCCAAGCCAAAGCAGAATATTAAGAGCAGGTCAGTGAGACAAGTGAGTCTGGCTGGAGAGAGGAGAGGAGCATGGAATGCCAGGAATTAGAGGACAGCAAGAGTCTGGCTGAGCTGCTGGAGACAAACTGATGTACTGAGGTCACTGATGGGATTTTTTAAGCTCCAAACGAGAATTATTCAATTGAAAACAGATGAGACTCTGACAGAATGAAAACAAGCCTTGGGCAGACGGGAGGAGCTGTGAGGAATTGTGTGAGGATAAAGGGAGGTGAAAGGGGCAGGTGAAGGGAGCCCCAAGAACCGAGAGGAGAGGGGCTGCAAGGGGGCAGGGGGTGTCCCAGAACTCCCGGAGGGTTTGATCCGGGCAGTGTCTGGGGAGCTGGGCAGCTCTGGCCCTGGCCGTGGCCTGGCCTGGCCCAGGAGGGTCAGAGGTGGCCCTGGGGCTCAGCCCCACTCACCCATGCAGTTCTTCATCATCATGAAGCCACTCTCGTAGCCCTCGAAGCACTCGCACTCGAAGCTGCCCGGGGTGTTCACGCACGAGCCGTGGCCGCACAGGTCGGGGGAGATGCGGCACTCGTCGATGTCTGGGGACAAGGACAGGGCCAGGGGCAGGACAGGCCAGCAGCAGGGCCAGGGCCAGGGCCGGGCTGCCTGCACTGCACACCAGGGACCAGCAGGTGAAGGAATTCCCCATCCCTGGCGAGGCTGCAGTCCTGGGGCAGGGCGCAGCCTTCACCCCACAGGCAGGAGAAGCCTTACGGAATCATGGAATTCCGGGATGGTTTGGGTTGGAGGGACCTTAAATCCCATGCAGTGCCACCCCTGCCATGGACAGGGACACTTTCCACTGTGCCAGGCTGCTCCAAGCCCCATCCAACCCGGCCCTGATGCTCCTGCTCATGGTCCTGCCCCTGGCAGCTCCCCATGTCCCTAAATGAGTGCCAGGACCCCTCGGGGCATCCCCAGCCTGCCGAGCCCCCCAAAGGCAGCAGGAACAGCCCGGAGGGGGTCCCTCACCTGTGCAGTTCCTCTCCTCAGCATCCAGAGCAAAGCCATTGCCGCAGATGCACCTGAAGCTGCCGATGGTGTTCCTGCAGGTGCCGTGGGTGCAGAGCCCGGAGAACACCTTGCACTCGTTCACATCTGAGCGGGGAGCAGAGGCTTTCAGCGAGGGGGGCAGCTCCAGGAACCCCCTCAGGCCGCAGCTGAGAGGGGCCCGGCCCAGCCCAGCCCAGCCCAGCCCAGCCCAGCAGCCCCGAGCCCCCTCACCTTTGTAGAAGGGCCGTCCTGAGAGCACGTCGCCGCGGTTGGCGAAGCCGGGCCCGCGGGGACACAGGGCCTTGTACTCGGCGGAGCCGGCGCGGGGACACTCCTCGCAGTCGGAGCCCCAGGCCGAGCCCACGGAGCAGCAGCACATGTCCATGCGGAACTTGCCGGGCAGCGGCTCCGTGCACTCGTCCTCGTCCCAGCGCATGTAGCACTGCTCCACCCGCACGTCTGGGGACACAGCAGCGCGCCTCAGCCCCCGCCTCGGCCCCGGGGCTCGGCCTGGGCCGGCTCCGGCCGTGGGGAGCGCTCCGAACAGCGCCCACGTGGAGGAGGAAAGCTTTTCTGGGAGGGGTTCCATAGCATGGACTGACCCTCACAGAATGCCAGAGTTTAGGCTGGAAAAGACCTTTGGGACCACTGAGTCCAGCCTGTGAGCCAACACCACCCTGTCATCCAGACCATGGCACCAATTGTCACATCCAGGCTTTTCTTAGTGCTGCGAGCCCTGCTGGCCCCTACAAAGGCCAGGAGTTTTTCCTCGGTGCCCAGGAGCTGTTTTAGGGCTGCTGGGCCGTGTCTTTAACCCCTGAGGTTATCTGGCCACTCCTGAAGCCCACCCAAGAAGGAAAATGTCATACTGGCTGGACGTGAGGACATGAAACTCTGGTTCAGCTGTGAGGTTTTTTTGGGGTCCTTCAGGTATGACTCAATTCTCAAGAATTCCTGGTGGGGAGGGAGCAACGGGAGGGCAGGATCCAGGCAGAGGAGGTGTCCTTACCCACACAGGTCCTGGCAGTGCCATCCAGGGTCAGCCCCTCGGGGCACTCGCAGCGGAAGGAGCCGGCCGAGTTCACGCAGCGCCCGTTGGGGCACACGCCGGGGAACACCTCGCACTCGTTCACGTCTGTGGGCACAGAGGTGGGGCAAGGTCAGGGGTGGCACGGGGACACGTCCAGCGGGGCCTCCAGGGGCTCCTGGAGGAGCTGGGAGGAGCCCAGGGCTGCCCACCAGGCTGCAAGTGGCAACTTTTCCATGAAAGCTGGGCACAACCAGAGCCAGAATCTGGGCACAGACACACAGACGGACACACAGACACACAGACACAGGGCCAGAGAGTGGAGATTCCCCCCCAAGACTCAGAGAGGCAGGAGAGCAACAAGGGCACAATGATCACACTGCCAAGAAAAGCAGTTTTGCACTCCTGCAGCACTTTACCTTCACAGGTGACCCCCTTCATGCGGGCGTACCCCCGGGGACAGGCGGTGTCTGCAAGGGACAGCCACGTCAGCACGGAAACCCCTCCAGCTTCCCCACAGAATCACAGAACATCCAGAGCTGGGAGGGACCCACAGGATCACCCGGTCCAACTCCTGACCCTTCACACACCCCAGCCACCCCACCCTGGCAGCGGTGGCAGTGCCCCACTGCCCTCCGGGGATTTCCCCCGTTGCCCATCTCCGTCCCAGCCCCGGCACATTCCCCGGGAATGCGGGGCCGGCAGAGCCTCACCGATCTCGCAGCGCTCGCAGGGGCTGCCCCAGGCTGCCCCCAGCGTGGCACAGCACTCGGATTTCAGCGTGGCCCCGTTGATGTTGACCTCGCAGCGCCCGTCCTGGATGTTGAGCCAGCAGGTGCCCTTCATGCTGTCTGCAGGGACAGAGGGGCTGAGGGGCTGCTCCGTGCCCCACGTCCCCCCGGAGGAGCTGTCCCTCCCCACGGCTCCTGGCAGGCACTGATCCTTTAGGATGTGGGGCCAAGGCTGTTCCCACAAACCAGGCTGGTCCCCAGAACCTTCCAACCCTTCCAGTGCCACCCCTGCCATGGGGACACCTTCCCTGAGCCCAGGGGGCTCCAGCCCAGCCTTGGGCACTTCCAGGGATGCAGAGGCAGCCCCAGCTGCTCTGGGAATGCCACCCCAGCCCCTCCCCACCCTCCCAGGCAGGAATTCCTCCCCAGTATCCCATCCATCCCTGCCCTCCGGAATTGCTGTCCCTGTGCCAGGCCAGGTGACCGTGCCAGTGACGCTGGCAGTGCCCCCCAGGCCTGGCAGGAGCTGGCCCTGCTCACCCACACAGATGGTGCCACTGGGGTCCAGTTTGCTGCCCGGGGAGCACTCGCAGGCGAAGGAGCCGGCGTTGTTCCGGCACAGCCCGTTCACACACGGGTTGGACGTGCACTCGTTGATGTCTGGGGACAGGGGACAAAGGGACAAAGGGACAAAGGGACAAAGGGACAAAGGGACAAAGGTCACTGGGGGGAGCGACAGGGGGCACAACCTTGGGGGACACAAACCCTCTCAAGGAGGTGAGAGCACAGAGCGTGAAGAAGGTTTAAATTGTTTTTTACATGGTTTTAAATATAAAAATAAAATTTAAAATATGTTAAAATGTATTATATGTAGGTATATAAAAATGTAAATCATGTAATATAGAGATGTATTGTAATATAATAAACAAATATAATATACTAACATAATATATATAGTACATCATAAATATATATAATATATGGTATGTAATATATAATACAGAGTGTAAGAAATACTACATAATATATAAATAATAAACTATAAACTATATATAAACTTCATATAAATATATAAAAATATAAGTATAAACATGTAATATAGAGAGCTCTAATATTAAAAATACAAGATTTAAAAAAATTATTTGGATTGAAGGTGGTTTGGGCACTTGTGTGAAAAGTGCCAGCTCTCAAATATTTGAGGCCTCTGTGCACAGGAAACCATTTCTCCCCCTCCAAATCACAGCCTTTCAATCAAATTCCCCAAACCTTGCAATTTTGGTCAGGCCTCAAGCTCAAATTTTGTGGCCCTGGAGGAAATCACTCTGGTTTCCAGGCTCAGATGTTTTGGGGTCAGGTGTCCACTGCTTTGACCCCAGTGTGAAATATCACTAAAACCCACGGGAAAACAGCCCTAGACAGGAGGTGAAACGCCCCCAGCCCCAGAGGCACAGCTCTGCAGCCCCAGCAGAGCATGGGCAGGGAGCAGGGGTATCCAGCCCCAGCAGGAGCCTGGGGAGGGAGCAGGGGTATCCAGCCCTGATCACAGTGTGGGCAGGGAGCAGGGGTTTCCAGCCCCGAGCAGAGCATGGGGAGGGAGCAGGGGTTTCCAGCCCCGAGCAGAGCATGGGGAGGGAGCAGGGGTTTCCAGCCCTGATCACAGTGTGGGGTGGGAGCAAGGGTTTCCAGCCCCAGCAGGAGCTCGGGCTGGCCCCGCAGGGCCCCGGTACCTTCGCAGGTGTCGGTCTCGGTGCGGAACACGAAGCCCTTGGGGCAGGTGCAGGTGTAGCTGCCAGGGGTGTTCCTGCACAGCCCGTTGTCACACAGCAGCCGGTTCACGCTGCACTCGTCCACGTCTGGGGACAGACAGGCATCTGTCAGCTGCCTCGGGCTGGCAAGGGTTAAAGTCCCCCCCCCACAGTCCCAGAGGGACCCACGGGATCGCTGGTCCAAGCCCAGGCTCTGCACAGGCACCCCAGCAATGCCAGCCTGTCCCAGAGTGCTGTCACAGTGCTCCTGGAGCTCTGGCAGGGCTGGGAATGTGCCCATTCATTCCCTGGGGATTCAGTGCCCAGCACCCTCGGGGGGCAGATCCTGATCCCCATCCCAGCCCCCTGGCACAGCCCCAGCCCTTCCCTGGCTCCTGTCCCTGCTCCCAGAGCAGAGATCAGAGCTGCCCCTGCTCTCCCCTCACAAGGAGCTCCCTTGGGCAGAGTCCCCCTGCTCTCCTGGAGGTGCTGCCCAGGGGAAGCAGAAAACAAATTCCTCATTTTCCTTTCCCCACTGACCTGTCCTTACCCCAACCCAGCTTCCACCCTTCCCATTCTCCCCCCAGTCCACCTTCAGGGGAGGATGCTTGAGGGGATCAGGTGCTGCACCAGCTCCTGGAGGGGCCTGGCACCCCCTGCACCCCCTGAGCCCCAGGGTGCCAGGCCAGGCCCCGACTCACCCACGCAGTTCTTGCCCGTGGGGTCGGACTCGTAGCCCAGGTTGCAGATGCAGCGGTAGCTGCCCCGCAGGTTCTCACACATCCCGTTGGGGCAGATGTCAGGGTTCAGGGCACACTCGTTGATGTCTGCCAGGGAAAAGAGGCACACGAGATGGACCCCAGCAAATGCAAAGACAGAAACCTCTCTCCTCCTGGTTCTTCAGTGCAGGAATCATGGAGTCCCAGAATGGTTTGGGGTGGGAGGGACCTTAAAGCCCATCTCGTTCCACTTCCACCATCCCACTTCCACCACTCCCACCTGTCCAGCCTGGCCTTGGACACGCCCAAGGATGGGGCAGCCACAGGGCACAATCCCTGTCCTGACCCAGCCCGGGGCTCTGAGCTCAGCAGGAGAGAGGTGGATAAGGGGCTGGGAAAAGCCCAGTTCTATCCCAAGGGCTCTCAGGTCCTTGTGTGCCATCCCAGAGTCTTCCTCATCCCAGCACTGAGCTCAGGCCCTTCAACCATCCCTGCATTCAGCACTGAGTGGCCCAGGAGGGTGGCAGCCGGGCGGGCACTGTCCCTTCCCTTCCCTGTCCCATCCCCTCCTCTGCTCTTTTGGAGCCAATCCCCGGTGCCAGGGCAGGGATTCCACCCTGGCAAGCCCCAGCCCAGTCTGCACTGGCACCGCAGGGTCCCCGCAGTGCCAGGTGGCCACGGCTGCCCAGGCACTGCTGGCCTTTGTCCCCACGCTCTTGGAGCTCAGCTCCATCCAGGGAAATGCAGTTTCCTTCTCCTTCCAGGAGAGCTCTGAGTGCAGCCCTGGCTCCAGGCAGGGATGCAATGACCAGAGCATGGCCTTGCTAGAAAGAGTCTCCTTATTCCCATGGGACAGCCTCGGGCCAGGACACGGAGCCCTGGATGGGAGCCCAAGGAGCCACCGGGGCTTCGCCTCTGGCTCCTTCCCATCTGGAAGCCTTGGCAAGGCCCTGGCTGCTCTGTGCTCTCCCTGCTGATCCAAGTACTGCCCAGGGCTGGCACTGGGACCTCTTGGAACTCAAAGCAGCCCCTTGGCAGCACAGTTTGTCACCTCCCTCTGCCTGGGACACCCCAAGGAGGAGCTGGAGAGCAAAGGAGGGAAACAACCAGGAGGGTCCCACTGCTCATTCCCACCAGAGCAGGGAGAGCAGCCCAGCCTCCCCTGGCACAGCTCCCACAGATCATCCCCGCTGCAGGAAAAGCAGCTGAGGGTGCTGCGGGATGTGCCCGTGGAATTCTGTGTGTCCCTGAGGAATCCTACATGTCCCTGAGGAATTCTGTGCGTCCCTGAGGAATTCTGTGTGTCCCTGAGGAATCCTGCACGTCCCCATGGAATCCTGTGTGTCCCTGAAGAATTTTGTGTGTCCCTGAGGAATTCTGTGTGTCCCCATGGAATCCTGCACCCACCTCTGCCATCAGCCGTGATTCCGATGCCGCTGCTGCAGAGAGCCTGGAATTCCGCTGGGGACAGAGCACACAGAGCCATCAGCGTGGCAGGACAGTCCCCCAGTGAGGTTCACTGAGCTCAGGCCTTGAGCCCACTGGGGGCTGGACATTTTGTTTGGCACAGTGGCAGTTCTAAGCCTGTTTGTGCTCACACAACACGACCACACAACGAGCTGAGTTGGGAGGGACCCCAAGGATCATCCAGCCCAATCCTGGCCCTGCCCAGACACCCCAACAATCCCACCCTGTGCCTGGGAGCGTTGTCCAAACTCTCCTGGAGCTCTCCCAGCATCGGTGCTGTGACTTTGTGCATTTTACTGCTGATAAACTTCCAACATCCCAGCACCAGATTTGGGTGTGCGCTCTCCATTTTTTGGCTGCCTGGCGCCCCTTTCTCCATTCCTACAGCTCTCCAAGCTGCCCAAGCCACCCCAGAACACCCCTGAGCACCTCCCCTGCTCCAGGGAGCACCCAGGGAGCCTCCAGGGATGGACTCACCGGAGTTCTTGGCCGGGCAGGGCTGGCAGGGCTCCCCGAAGCCGTGGTCGGGGTTGGCGCAGCAGCACTCGGATTTGGTGACGGCGCCGGGGAAGGGGCGGGCACAGGTGCCCTTTTTGATGCCCCCGTAGCAGGTGCTGCGCATGTGGGTGTCCACACAGACCCGGCCGTCCACGCCAATGGCCAGGCCCCCCAGGCACTCGCAGCGGAACGAGCCCTCCGTGTTGATGCACCAGCCATTCATGCAGATCCCGGGAGTCTCACACTCATCAATGTCTGGGCACAGACAGGAACGGGACTGGGTGAGCTCGGGGTGAGGGACACACGGGGAGAGGGCTGGGGCACACGGGGAGAGGGCTGGGACACACAGAGAGAGGGCTGGGACACACAGAGAGAGGGCTGGGACACACGGGGAGAGGGCTGGGGCACACGGGGAGAGGGCTGGGACACACAGAGAGAGGGCTGGGACACACGGGGAGAGGGCTGGGACACACAGAGAGAGGGCTGGGACACACGGGGAGAGGGATGGGACACACAGAGAGAGGGATGTGACACATAGAGAGAGGGATGGGACTCACAGAGAGAGGGCTGGGACACAGAGAGAGAGGGCTGGGACACACGGGGAGAGGGATGGGACACACAGAGAGAGGGCGGGGACACACAGAGAGAGGGCTGGGACATGAGGAGAGGGGGACAGAACACACAGACAGGGGCTCAGGACATGCAGAGAGAGGCTCAGGACATAGAGAGGGGATCAGGACACACAGACGGGCTCAGGACATGAGAACCTTTCCCCTTTTTCCCATTCTCCCACAAAGAGACAATTTCTGGTGGAAGAGCAGGAGCTGCCCAGCCACACCCTTGGATTTCTCATTTCCCCTGGCCCCGAGGCACTCATAGGAGAGCAGGAACGCAGGCAGGGGCTGGGACTGGGACTGGGAAGAGCCCAGCTGGGAACTCAGTCACCCATGGCTGGGATTCTCTCACCCCCTGGGATTCTCTGGGATTGTCTCACCCCTGGGATTCTCTGGGATTCTCTCACCCCTGGGATTCTCTCACCCCTGGGATTCTCTGGGATTCTCTCACTCCTGGGATTCTCTGGGATTCACTCACCCACGCAGTAGCGCCCGTTGGGGGCCAGCACAAAGCCGGGTTTGCAGATGCACTTGAAGCTGCCGTCCTCGTTGATGCACATCCCGTTGAGGCACATGTTGGTGGTGGCACACTCGTCATGGTCTGGGGGCACAGACAGGACCCCAGAGCTGCAGCAAGACCCTCCCGTGCCCCAAACCCCCCTGTGGCCCACCCCATGGCCAAACTGTGGTGCTGGGCCTTAAAGCAGAGGGGCAGAGGGGTTTGGGTGGAACCTCCAGGAGCATCAGCTCCAAACCCAGGCTCAGAGCTGGTCAGAGGTGTCCTGCTGCATCCCCAGCACTCCTGCAGCACCTCCTGCTCCAGCCCCAGCCCTGCTGATCCCCTGCACCCCACGGGAGCACAACACCCTCATGGAAACACCTCCCCAGCCCAGCCCAGCCCAGCCCAGCCCTGCCCTCTCCTTGGAGATATCCCAAGGATATTCTCCTCAGGGAGAAGACGGGCTGACCCCAGCCCAGCTGAGCTCCTGGTGGCTCCTGGAGGCCAGGGGACCCTCACCCACGCAGTTCTTGCCGTCGGGGGTGATCTCGAAGCCAGCGTTGCAGATGCACTGGAAGCTGCCGTCGGTGTTGACGCAGCGCCCGTTCCTGCACATCACCCCGTTCATGATGCACTCGTCGATGTCTGCAGGGAAATCACCAAATATTTTTGGTGCCGGGGGCTCTGCTGACCCCTCTGCCCCCCCTGCAGCCCCCCAGAAAGCGGGGGGCAGCCCTTACCAATGCAGGCCTGCTTGGTGGGGGTGCTCTGGAAGCCCTCGTGGCACTTGCAGTGGTAGGAGCCCGGCGTGTTGACGCAGTCGCCGTGCACGCAGGGGCTGCTCGAGCACTCGTCCACATCTGCAAGGGGGAAACCCCCACCTGTGAGGGACCCTGAGGCACAGCAAAGCCCAGGACCAGGAGGAGCAGCCTGGAGGAGCCCTGGGAGCTGAGGGAGCAGCCCCTACTCACCAATGCACTCCCCCCGCACGTCCTGCTTGTAGCCCATGTTGCACTCGCAGCGGTAGCTGGACGGGGTGGGGATGCAGCGCCCGTTCAGGCACAGGTTGGTGAAGTGTTTGCAGATGTCGATGGTCTGGTTCAGCGTGGCTGTTCCTGGGGACACAGGGAGGGTTGGGGAGCCCTTGGATATGCCCAGGACTCGGGATGGTGGCAGCTCCTGGGGGCACAGGGAGGGTTCCAGAGCCCCTGGATGTGCCCAGGACTCGGGATGGTGCCAGCTTCTAGGAGCACAGGGAGGGTTCCAGAGCCCTCGGGGGTCCCAGGAGCTCTCTGGGGGGATGTCAGAGGGGTCCAAGGTGGGGAGCAAACCCAGCTGGGGAGGATGAGACCGAGGTGGTGATGGGAAAGCTCTGCTCCTGTCTGGAGCTTTTGGGAAGCTCTTTGGGAATCAGGGAGATTTTCTAGACCAGATCTGTGTGCGGGCTCAGCTCCTGCCCAGCGCCGGTGCCACATCCCAGCTGTCCCCCGAGCCAGGACACTCGTGTGTCCAGCTGGGAGCGGCATTCCAGCCCTCGGGAGCACACCCTGCTGGGCAGCTCGGGACAAAGCCGGGAATTACCGATGCTGGAGCTGCCCGGGCCCATGCCAGGCAGCCCCGGGATCCCGCCCTGTCCGTTCGCCCCGTTGGGGCCGATGCCCCCGGGCCCGTTGAGTCCCGGCCCGACTCCGTTGGGCCCGAATCCGGGAATTCCTGGGAAGTTCCCGGGGAAGCCTGGCATGACCGGGAGTCCCTCGATGCAGAGCCTGCGGTACTCGTCTGAAAGAAAACGGGGATTTTCCAGCAGTGCCTGGATCCCCCTGCAGGAAGAGGAGGGACGGGCAGGGAGCAAAGGGTGCGTCCTGATGGGAATGGGACTGGGAAATGATGGGAATGGGACTGGGAAATGATGGGAATGGGACTGGGAGATGATGGGAATGGGACTGGGAAATGATGGGAATGGGACCGGGAAATGTGGAATGGGACTGGGAAATTATGGGGATGGGACTGGGAGATGATGGGAATGGGACTGGGAGATGATGGGGATGGGAATAGGAAATGATGGGAATGGGAGGGTGAGGTTGGATATCAGGGAAAAAATCCCTCATGGAAATGGTGGCTTTGGGAAGGGAATCCCCATCCCCAAAGGGTTTAAAAGCCACGGGGATGTGGCACCTGGGGACAGGGTTTGGTGGCCTTGGGGAGCTTTTCCAGGCTTATTTTCCAAGAGCCGCGGGTTTAGGATGCTGGCACGGCGGGGTCACTCACCCGAGCCCCGCACGGGGCACATCTCGGGGGTCTGGCCGATGGCCCAGCAGCGCCCCGAGTCACAGCAGCACTGCATCCTGCTGGCCTGGCCCGGCACGTCCCCGGCACAGCGGCCGCCCAGCAGCGCCGAGAAACACGTCCCCAGGCGCTGGTCTGCGGGACAGCGACGGGACAGGGACAGGGGACACGGTCAGCAGGTGCCACCACCACCCTCCCAGCCAGCCCCTGAGGGCCCATTCCCCATGGAATCTCTCCCAGCCTGACCCCCCCGACCCCACCCCCGGCTCCTGGCCAAGGCCCAGGGGACTGAGGGTGTCTCACGTCCAGCAGGCTCCACCTGGCACCGATCCCTCCAGGAAAACCTGGAATCTTCCCCTCGTTCCTCTCCCACCTTGCTTTTTCTCAAGTCAATTAATGAGGGGGAAAGTCTCCTGGGACGTGGCTGCCACTTCCCGGGAATGTAATTGGAATTAATTGCCCGGGGCTGTTTGATCTGTGGGCTGTGGGTGCACTTCTGCTCCCAGCACAGCTCGGGGACCCGCAGGGGACAGTGACCCCAGTTCAAACCAGCAGGTCCTTCCTCAGGCACGTCCCCCACCCCTGCTCAGAGCTGGATTCAGGGGGAATTGCTCCTTTCAGGAAACTTTACCCACAGAAAACACCAGCAGACAGCCAGTCAGACCTGGAGAAGGGGAACTTGAAAGGAGGGATTGAATGCAGAACTGGATCAGCTCCTAATCCCGAGGAAGGGGAGGGGGAGCCGTGGGGGTGTGTGGGTCCCAGGGCACCAGTTTGCACAAAACCCCAGTAAAGCAGAACATGCTGCAGGAGAGAGGGGAGGGGAAATTCCAGATGGGATTAGAGAGGGCTCAGAGGTGGGGACTGAGCCCAGAGGGCTCTGGGGGGTCCAGCCAGGCTGCAGAGCAGGAGGGGGAGCTGGTCCTGCTCCTGTGAGCGGACAGGAGCGATTCCAGGATGGATCTGGGGTCTGGCAGGGCTGCACCCATCCCTGGGCTGTGTCCTGGTCCCAGGAGGAGCAGGAGAGATTGTCCAGCACAGCTAATCCCACAAAACTGGGCTGGTGGGAGGCGTCCCTGGACATCTCTGGATGAGCCCTGAGATGCCTCCCAACCCATCCCATGATTCCATAACCCTCACGTTTCCTTTTTCCTCTTGCTCAGACCAAAGTGGATCAAAAGAAGGGCTCTTGAGGCAGGCACAGCCCTCAATGAAACCCTCCCAACCTTCTCTGAGCCCAGGGCTTTGCCAGGCTCAGCAAGACCCAGAACTGGAGGCACTGAATCTGTTGATGCTGCCTCAGGAGAGGCACAACCCAAACCCTTCAGAGCTTTGCTGTGCTCTCAGGGATGAAAAAAGAGCTCCAGAAGGCCAGTGCAGGAGTGCTGAGTGGCAGGGAGGGAGGGGAGGAACACCATGTACACGTCTGGGAATGCACTGAAAGGCCATTTTTCTTCATTTGAAAATTATTCTTTTAAGCTGCTCTGGAAGAGGAACCCTTTGTACCAAGGAAAATGCACAGAGCCCCCCCAGCTGCTCCTCGTGCTGCCTGCAGAGCCCTCCCAGGCGTGGGGAATGGGGCTCTCGTGGCCCAGGGTGGGACTGGGCTTTGTGTCCAGCCCAGGGGTTTGCATCCTTCCAGAAACTCCCCTCTGGACCAGGACAGGTTTTTCTCCTGGTGGGGATTTACTGGGGCAGGCACTGAAAGCAGCTCCTGGCCCTGGGGGTCAGCTCCAGCTCTGGGTGCTGCTGGTCCAGCTGTGAAAACTATGGGAGTAGTTTTATATAAATTATAAACTATAAAATTATAAAGAATACAAAACTATTGCGGTGCCATAAAAAAGGGCTTTGCTTTGCTGGGAAGGGAGGGGAGGGGATCAAGTGCTGCTGCTCCTAAATCCCTTCCTGTGAGGCACCGTGGTCACCCCCAGGGTGACAATCTCCCCTCTCCTGATGCTGGCCATGCTTTGACAGTGCCCACATCATTTATCCATCTTCCATTTGCCCAGCTGCTCCCTTGCTTTATTTCATAGGATGTAAACCTGGAACACTAAACTCTCCAAACAAACCCTGAGACCCCCTGGAGCAGAGCTGGCAAAATTTGGGTGCCAGGGCAGCCCCAGCCCAGCAGGAGCTGCGGGTTTTGCCAAAACAAAGCCTGCCTGTCTCAAAAAGGGAGCTCAGGGAAAGGCTGCAGCACCCAGAGCCAGGTCAAGTGGAGTCAGAGTCCACTGCAGCTAAATCAGCTCGGGACTATTTTTAAATCTGGGCTTTCTAATTTTATTTATTTTCGTTTCTTGAAGCTCTTGGTTTCAAGGAAAGTGGGGAATGTCCACATGACTCATCCCCCAGCTGTCACACCCCTCTGGGCTCATGGCAGGGACTGGGAAACAGCAGGAAAAAATTCCATTCCCATTAAAATCTATCAGTTTCCCAAACAAGAGCACTTGGGCTTTACTTTTTACTCACACTTCACAACATTTTTTTCCTCCTGGAACTAAAACATTTAATTCTGCTCCAGGATCCGTGGCTAGGAAAGAATTTAGAACTGATTTTTTTTTTTTTTTCTGTACTCATTTCCACAGAAAGCTGCACCTGATGCTTTGCATTGCACCACCAATCCCTGCCCGTGCTGTAAGAATTCCTCTTCCCAAATCTCCCCATCCTCATCTTCCTGAGGGCAAATGGACTTTCAGACCAGGGAAAAACCCCTGGGATTCATCTGGATAAAAGCAGGAGCCCCTGCTGAGTGTGAATAAACACGGAGCTGATCCTCCATCCCAGGAACTGGGGTGTGATACCAAGGGACCATCAAATACTGACAGGAGAGGAGTTTTGACCTGTTCAACACCCAAAATTCCCCCCAGGCTCTGGAGGCAGCACAGCTCAGGCTGCACTGGGACCAGTTTGGGGAAGAGGCTTTGGGATGCCAACACCCGCGGCCAAACTGCGCCAGCGTTTCCCACCTATGCCAGCCCCCACCCCACATCCCCGTGTGTGTATTCCCAGCCCTGAGCCGGCCCCAGACCCCGTTTTCCCCTCACCGAGGCAGCGGGAGCCGTCGGGGCTGCTGGCGAAGCCGCGGGGGCAGGAGCACACGTAGCTGCCCACGGTGTTGGTGCAGTCGCCGCCGTCGCACACGCCGGGGATGGCCCCGCACTCATCCACGTCTGCAAGGGACAGAACCCCTCAGGGAGGATGCACAGCGTCCCCTTCCCCACCCACACGCAGGCCACAGGGGTGGGAGCAGGGTTTTGGGGGGTCAGGGGATGCTGGAGGCCATGAAGGGTCTCCAAAACTCTCCCGGGGGATTCGCGCGGGCTCTGCTTCTCCCCACAGCCCCTCCCTGGGGAAGTTCAGGCTGGACACTTCTGGAAATCCTTCCCAGAAGGAGGGATTGGTCATTGGGAAGGGCTGCCCAGGGAGGTTTGGAGCCCTGGTCCCTGGAGGTGTCCAGGGAAAGCCCGGCTGTGTCTCTCAGTGCCATGGGGGTGCCGGGTCATGGCTTGGACCTGCAGATCCCTGTGTGCCCCTCCCAGCCCGGGATATTCCACGATTCCATTCTCTGATTCTATTCCAGCCAAGAGGGGAAGACAAAACTCCTGCTTGGCTCTTTAGGGCTCTCCAAGTCTGCCCCCGGCCACCAGCTGAGGGGTCCCCAGAGCCCCCCAAGCCCCCGGGGCTGCTCTGGCTCTTTGATGCTCGAGTCCCTCAGACAGAAAAGTGCTGAGAGCTCCCGGGGCAGCAGAGCAGAACACAGAAAACACCTCCCCCACCTGGGCCCCTGCAGCCAAAAAGAGATTTTATCAGCCAGCCTGCCCTGTCATTCAATCCCAGCCCTGCCCTGGGCCACAGCTCAGGAGCTCTGGAAGGAAAAGAGCTTTAGGAAGGCAAAGTTGGGGGGAAAAAACCCCAAAACTTTGTGTGGCACCAGGGAGGATGCGAGCCCCGGGGGCTGCTGGCACATCTGTGCCTCTGACATCCCTCCCTCGCCCCAAGGCAGCATCGGGTGCAGCACTGAATCCCATTCCTAAGGAAAACCAGCGAATCCAAGAGGTTCCACCAAACTGCAGCTCTTTTTTCTCCCCCTCTGAAAGTCCCAGGGCTGAGGAGCAGGAAAAGAGCCTGTTCCTGCAGGACTCCACATCCCGTGCTCCGGGAACCTGAGCCCCGGGCTTTGTTGTCCTTTCAGCTCTTCCCCACCACATTTTCCTTCTCAGCTTTCCCTCTGTGAGTGTCCCGTGGTGGTTTGGAGCCGCTGAGGCAGAGCTGACCCAGTGGGACGGGTTCATTCCCCTCTCATTAACACCCAGCGCCGGGGAGGGAACCCTGCCAGCTCCAGCCTGGCTCCTGCCTGGCTTTTCCAACCTTCTGTTGGAAATTAAAGCAGGATGCTGTGCTCTGCTGCTCAGACAATGGCAGGATTCAAGGCAAACGTTGATTTTGGAGCCGGGCTGGGATTGGAGTTGGCCTCGTCCTTAAAGGCTGGAAAAGCCAAAGTCTGCAGAGCCTCTGGGAGAGCTGGAGCTGCAAAGCTCATCCCACACGGTGCCCACGGAGCTGTGGGAACCCCAACCTTTCCATGTGCTAAAACCCCAGGATTTGATGGAGAAAACACCCCCAGGGGTCCCTCAGGTGCAGCACCAGAGACTCACTGCCCTCCCCTCCCAGAAAGGAAACACAGAGGAGGGAATGGAACCTCCAAACCACCCAAACCCAGGGAAATGAGCTCTGGATGGAGCCAAACCATGAGCTCTTCTGAGGGGTTTTGTGAGGAAATGGAAAGAAAGTGGTTATGGGGCTCCTTCCGTCCATGGAAAACTTTGGGAAGCTCCCTCTGGGGCAGGAACATCAGGAAATTCAGGATTTTGTGCCCTGGTGACAAAAGCCTGGCCTGTGGGAACATAAGGAGCACCTCACATCTAAAGGGGTGAGGAAAAGAGGTGAGATTCAGGATTTGTTCTCCCTGGCAGAATATTCTGGAGAGGCCAAAAATGGGCAAATCCTGGCTGAGGTTGTTGCACACAGCTTGCCTGGAGCCTTCTACTCCCTTTCCTGGTGTTTCTCCATGAATTTTTTTTTGGTCTCTTATCACCCTGGATGGAATTTGGATGCGGGACATGCTCCTTTGGGAAGCATCCTGGATGAGGCACTGGCATTACCTCACTGATAGCAGAGCTTGGCCTTTGTCCTGCAGCACAGGAAGGGCTGTTAAAAAGTGAAATTCTTGGCAGAGAAACCCTGGAATTATGGCAGGAAAAGCTTTGTCCAGCCAGTGATTCCCCCTTAACTCCACACCACGGAATTGTTCCCTTCGGCGTCGTTTTTCCGGTTGCTTCCAGGATAATTTAAAAATGCCACAGCTCCCCCTCTTCCCTGTGATTTATGGATCCAGGTCTCTGGAGCAGCAGGATGTGTCCGAGTTCAGCTTTGATGTTCCCTCTCTCCACTTCGCACCAGGAATTTTCTTGTGTCCTCAACAATTTTCCTCCCGCCGCGTTAAGAGCTCGGCTGGATCCAAACTCGCCCTTCTCCCCAGGCTCTCAGTCCCTAAAAACCTCAACAGATCCTGCTTTTTTTCCTTTTTTCTGCCATAACCCAGGCGTGGCATTGGTTAATTGATCCCTAACCTGGCAATTCCTGCCCTCTTTAAGTTTTTGCACAACATAAACCAAATTTTCGGTGCCTCCCAAGCCGACCTTGTCCCCAGCGGTTTTTAGGGAGCAGCCTGACCCCTTCCCTCCCTGAATCCAGCACTCCCCTGTTTCCCAGGCTGCTCGGATCCCTCAGATCGGGAGCAGAGCCAGAAACGCTGAGCATCCCCCGAGCTCCTCGGAATACAATGGACAATGGGATAACACGAGCCACCCTCTGGAAAGGTCCCATCCATCAGGGATGAGCTTGGAACGGAGCAGCCCCGGGCTTGGAGGAGGTTCAGGCACAGACCCGGGCTGGACGTGGGGCGCGCGTTTTTTCCCTGAGAGGAGAAGGATTCCTTTTCCTGCTGGAGCTGCGAATCCATGCAGGGAATATCCAGCTGCAGCCGCCTCGGGGCCTCCGTTATCAGCGTGGAGTATCTGGAAAAGCTTCTTTATCCTCCGGGGCCCGAATTCCAGGCGTTGGTGTTGGGAGATAAGGTTTGTGTTAGCAGATAAGGAAGGCACCGCCGTTATCTCGGCGTTAATGAGGGGACATCGCTAATGAGGGGACATCGCTAATCAGCGAGGCTCTGACCTCGGCTCCAGCACAATCTGCTGCCTTCCCCCCAGGAATCCCCCCAGCACAAAACACGGGCTCTGGGAAGCCGGGGAGAACCTCCCAGAGAGGTTTCATCCAGGTTTTAGTATTCCCTGGATGCCAGGCTTGGATGGGGAATCTGAAAATGAGAGGGAAGCAGAGAATTCCCTCCTTTCCCCAGCTGTAACATGAACCCAAAACTCAACAAGGGAACTGCTGCCGAGCTGGGATTCGGAGCCTGGAGCACACCTGGGTAACAAATCCTTCCTCTGGTTGCTGCTTTGCTCAAACCCCTGGGCTCAGGGAGGAGAGCCCTTGGACCAAGGCAGAGATTTTGGCAGTTTCAGGAGGAATGTGAAGCTCAGGAATTTGATGTTCCAACTCCTGGACCAAATTCCTGATGGATCAAAGGGTGCAGGAACCTCAGAGATTTTCAGGGGACTCTGGGCCCAAATCTTCTTGTGTCCATAAAGTGGGAGAGGAACCCTCTCGATTCCCCTATCCACATCATTTTAGGGAATCCCAAAGGTGATTCCACTTTCCTGGGATCCCCCTCACCTTCTGGTGGCCCTGTGGGGACGTGGAGGTGACACAGCTGGGAAGGGAGCCCTCACACCCCTTCCCTCTGGAGCATCCCTCCTGTTTATGTCATTCCCAGCAGGAATGGCATTTCCCAGACCCTGATGAAGCCTCCTGTCCTGTCCTGGTGGTGATCCAGGGATGGAGCAGCCCCTGGGAATGCTGGCATTGTCCCTTTTTGTGGGCAGGGCAGGGAAGGGGAGCTGTTTGTGGCTGCTCTTCCAGGCGCTTCCAGGGGGAAGTGGGAGGCCCCTCACATCTGGAGGACAGATCCAGACAATGGATTTGGTTTAATCTCGGGATGGAGGAGATTCCAGCTCAACTGGTTTCAGATGTGCTCTGCTCCCCAGCCGGCGTGGGAGAGGCAGGGAGAGGAAGGAGCAGCTTTCTGCTGCCCCTGGTCCCACCTTGGCCAGGCAAATT
This sequence comes from Phainopepla nitens, assembly GCA_013400175.1. Classification (NCBI taxonomy): domain Eukaryota; kingdom Metazoa; phylum Chordata; class Aves; order Passeriformes; family Bombycillidae; genus Phainopepla; species Phainopepla nitens. The sequence goes on from VXBQ01002496.1 coordinate 60,703, forward strand.
CCTGGAATATCATTGGATTCAGGGAGCTGGTCCTTCACCTGACACAAGAAAGGGGCTGGTTTGGGTCCTCCTGCTTTCAATCCTTGCATGTTGGAGCCCTGCAGGAATTCTGTCAGGATTTTCGAGCAAGTCTGCTGGCGTCCTGCCCAGGAAGATGCTCAGACACAGATGTTTCCTGGGATGAAGGAATGTCCATCCCCCAGCAGGGATTGACCTCTGGAGCTCCTGGCTCTCTTTGGGAAAGATTTCCTGAGGGGCTGAACCCAGGGCACAGAATCCTGGAATGGTCTGGGTTGGAAGGACCTTAGAGACCATCTCATCCCACCTCCCACCATCCCAGTTCCAGGGGCTTGCAGAGGCAGGCAGAGCTCTCCCTGATTTCCCATTTCACAGTGATTAAATCTTCACAGCCCTAATGAAGAGCCTTGAAATTAAAACCTGTTGAGTTTTCGAGGCTTGATCTGGCTCAGAACCTGGCAGATCTTTGGAGGCAGCCCTGAGCTGAGCCTGCCTGAAGCCTTCCAGAGGTCCCTCCTGTGCCATCAGTCTGTTCCATTAAAATATCCTAAAAAAACCCCTCTGTGAACAAACCAAACTGTTTCCTCCTGGTCTGAGGGAAGATCAGGAGATCAGGCAAGGTCTATTCCTCATTTCCTGGCCTTGGCCTCTGGCAAGTAGATTAAAAACCCCTTTGGCAGGGCTGGCTGGGAAGTGGGATCCAGCCTGGAATGGGAGCTCTCTCCCATCTCTGCCTTGGCCAAACCCAGGATTTCAATGCTCCTGGGACACTGGGAAGTGGAGCATCCTGGCAAGCCCAGGAGCGGAGCCTCCCTTACCTTCACACCTGTGGCTGGTCTCGCTCTGCTTGTGTCCTGCAGGGCACTTGCACTCGTAGGATCCCACCGTGTTGATGCAGTTCCCACCTTGGCAGAGGCCAGGGATGGCCTGGCACTCATCCACATCTGCAGGAGGAGGAGCAGGGACGTGAGGGCACAGCAGCCAGGGATCCCTGCATTTACCTGCTCTCGATGTTCTCTGCTCTGGGGCTCTGTTTTGGGGCTCTGTTTTGGGGTCTTGTTCTGGGCTCTGCTCTCAGCATTCCCAGTTTTAGAGCTTTGTTTTGGGGCTCTGCTTTAGGGCTCCATTTTAGGGCTCTGTTCCAGGCTCTGCTCTCCCCATTTTCTATTCTGGCGCTGCTCAGGGGCTCTGACCCCTCACCTCCCCTCCCTCCCTCCCTCCCTCCATGCCCTGTTCCCCATGCCC